>CM068842.1:54835359-54972859 GCA_028554795.2 Sinohyriopsis cumingii | reverse complement strand
TATATATATATATATATATATATATATATATATATATATATATATATATATATATATATATATATATATATATATATATATATATATATATTTATTCAGAGATTTGTCCGTCCACAGTCCGGATGAAACTTTTCCGTCATCTTCACAATTTTACAGTAGCTTCGAACGTTCTCATTCAGATCTGTGAACAAGGTCCATAATCCGTACGTGGTTTCCCCCAATAAAACTTCTTAAACTTCTTAAACAGTTCTAACAGCTCGCTCAAATTTCCAAAATTTTAGTTATATATTTTTAATGCAAAGTACAGAATATACATAAAATCCTCTTTTAGTTAGACAACTATAATCAATTAATAATTAATTAATTAAGTAAGTAAACAGGTGATGTTAGACTGGACACTAAAGAGGACAAAGGAAACTGTTCTAACTTAACAACAATATTTTGTTTACATGTTCATTATTTTGCATTTATATTCCTCTTGAAGTTTTAATACCGACGATAATTTATTGTGAATATTTAAGCAATTCAAGAAAATTGGTTGATAAAATTAAAGCTGTATGACTACATTTTTGAATATCCAGTTACGTTATCTACATTACACATGTATTAATGTTCTCTCTCTCTCTCTCTCTCTCTCTCTCTCTCTCTCTCTCTCTATATATATATATATATATATATATATATATATATATATATATATATATATATATATATATATATATATATATATATATATATATATATATTAGCATGCGTCATTAAATTAGATTCAAGACCAATTCACCGTCCGTGGTGGCTGAATCAATAGCAGGATGACAATGTTCAATTTTCATTTTTCTTAAAACCTACTTGCACACATTTTCTTCTAGTTGAAAATGTATAATTGTTATGTTCAGGTCATCAGATTAAACTGACTTCTCATGTTCGATGTTATATAGCGTCTTTTTTTAACCAGTTAAAAAATTATTTATAACAATATCTTCCTTAATATTTCCCAGAACTAATACCTAAATTTTAAGTCAAGAAAGACCTTTCCACTTGTTATGATCCTCAAATAGCGTTCTATCCCCGAGAAAGTACTAAGAAAACATTTTCTATGATTAGCCGTAGACAATCTTATGTTGTTATGGATGATCCGTCGAGAAACTTCTCACTTAAGTTGCGCATGTAGTGATAGAACAAAAATGAACTAAATTTGTGTGCGAGGCATCGCCAAAAAAAAACAACGGAGGAAGCTAACGATATGGTAGTTGATAAGATTATTTCCGGGTGTCACGTGTGCAAGTGTCGTAAATCTCCAACAGAAAAGCAACAAAAGAATGTTCCAGTTCACAGAAGAATGTATTATTATCAAATTATTTAGATAATACATTTAAAATTCCTTTGACAATATTCTCATTTGTGTTGTGCGTTCATGGCATCACCATTTTGTTCCTTTTCCTATGAAAATTGTCTCAGCGAATGATATGTTATAAAACAATTAAATATTTGTAGAAGTGTCTTTTGAATCCAATATTCAGTGGGATTAAGAGTACGTATGGGGCGATTACAGGTGACTCTGAAGACGGAAAGACACCTAAAGGGCCTTTATTTTGTTATTTTTTTTTTTAAAATCCATTCATACCTTTTCAAATTTCCATGTGATTTAACGTTCTCTACATTCACTACCGGATAATTAGTCGCCAGTATTTAACATCGTTGAATTTAATTAAATAATTTTTATCAATTTGAACTCTGGAAATTCGCGCTACTGATACTGACGTTCGCTATATAATGATCTTTGTTTTCTTCAAACAAATACTACTTTTGGCTGACACTGTACTGTGGATTACGCACCCTTATTAGTCAGTCCGAGTTTCCTCTGACCCTTCCCACCCCATGTTTGATATTTGGGCATACTTGGCCAAACTTGAACGACCTTTCGTCAAGAAATACCTGCATGAAATCGATAGGAATATGATTTATTTTCTCAGAAATAGCGATCATAGCATTCGTTCTGTCTTTAATACGCTGACAGACGAGGCGAAAGTACATCTTTGCTGAAATTTTACCTGGATCTGGCTATTTGCATTCCTAGTCACGTGACTAAACAACTCTCGCAACCTGCATGACAATGATATCAGAGGTCATAGTCACGTGAAATCAACAACAAAAAATGTACAGTGTTGCTGTAGGAAAACAAATCTAACATATAAATGAAGGTCACGTAAGTTTTATAGAAAAATTAAAAAACATAAACTTCTAAAAATATTTTTTGGTGAAAACAACGATCGAAAATCTGTAAATCTTGCAGCAATTTGTAGAAAACCAGATCCGCTACGCAGAGAACACACGTCAATGTGGTAGTCACTTGACACCAACGAAAACATCGCTGACACGTGCTCGGTACTTCTTGAGAATGGTTTTCTCCACCCTGCTGCGATATCGACAGGTTTCTGGTCGTTGTTCTCAGAATAAATATGTTGAGAATTAAGTGTGCATTATATTTATTTACAAACATTAAGTGACTTCTATATAATATGTTTAAACTCTATATACAACAACTCTGGAAATTTATTGTCGATATCACGTGACTATATGACCGCTGATGTCAATGACATGATGGTTGCTAGATTTGTATAGTCATGTTACTCAGGATGCAAATGACCAGATCCAGGTCAAATTTCAGCAACGACGCACGTTCGTCTCGTCTGTCAGCGGATTAAAGACATGACGAATGCTATGCTCACGATTTCTAAGAAAATAAATCATATTCCTATCAGTTTCATGCAGGTCTATCTCGATGAAAGGTCGTTCAAGTTTGGTGGGCCGGGTAGTAAGCGGTTACCCATGCCGACACCAAATGGTGTCTCCGAATTCCAACTTTCGATAGGGAATTGACTCTGACCCTACACCCCAACATAAATATCCAAATATCCAAAATGGGGTGACAAGTGTCAGAGGAAACTCGGACTACCTTATCAGTATGATACTGGACAGTGTACTGTGGATAACACATCCTTATTAGTATGATACTGGACAGTGTACTATGGATTGCATATCCTTATTAGTATGATACTGGACAGTGTACTGTGGGTAACACATCCTTATTAGTATTATAGTGGACAGTGTACTGTGGATTGTATATCCTTATTAGTATGATACTGGACAGTGTACTGTGGATTGTATATCCTTATTAGCATGATACTGGACAGTGTACTGTGGATTGCATATCCTTATTGGTATGATACTGGACAGTGTACAGTTGATTGCATACCCTTATTAGTATGATACTGGACAGTGTACTGTGGATTACACACCCGTATTAGTATGATACTGGACAGTGGATTACACACCCTTATTAGTATGATACTGGACAGTGTACTGTGGATTACACACCCTTATTAGTATGATACTGGACAGTGTACTGTGGATTACACACCCTTATTAGTATGATACTGGACAGTGTACTGTGGATTACTCACCCTTATTAGTATGATACTGCACAGTGTACTGTGGATTACACACCCTTATTAGTATGATACTGGACAGTGTACTGTGATTACACACGAGTATTAGTGTGTAACTGGTCTCCAGAAAACTAAGTACAATAATGTATTAGATGATAAAAGCTACAATTATAAGACAACATCACGACTATGAAAATTCTTGAAAGAAGAGTAATTTGTATTTTAAAAAATTATGTTCTCAGAAACTCAGTGTTAAAATTGTGTATGTTATCTGGTCTTTGAGCCGCGGTATTGACTCAGCAGTTGACTCGTAATCCAAAGGCAGCGGGACCAATACCTCCATTCAGGTCATCCTAGGTGATGTGTGATTGGGAAAGGCACTTAACTCCCATTTCTTCAGCATTATGTAGCCAGTAATGTGTTGAAGTGACATTAGAAAACAACCACCTAACATCTTTGAGTAAAAAAAAAAAAATGACATTGATGAATGAACCTCTGCATTATTATCCAAATTCTCTTATCAAAAACAGACAAATAAAAAATATCAATGAAATAAAATAAATGACACATTTCTCATAATCAACTGAATTTGACCGTGATGACAACTGCAGGGTTTAATTCATCGCCTTAAACTCAAGAAGCCTTCCTATCCTCTTCAAGAAAGCTGTGTTAATGGTACGTAGCATCACATGATTCGTTTTCTTTAATCAGTTGCGACAGGTTTCAACCATTATACCTGTCAAATTTAATAATGTTCCTTTTGGACCAAACCGAAACAGATGGCTTAACATCTTCTGCTGACGTGAATCGCGCGCATTTGTATAAATATAAATGACCGCGTATTTCTCATTCATGAATCTCAGCACGAGAGCATGTCAGGAGTTGAAGGTCAACACATTACGAATTTTGCAATTTTGTATGTGCTGACGCTATAATTTAAGAACGAAACTTTGTACATTTATCAGTGCAAAAATAAAGAAATTTTTAGAAACTCAATGTCCCCTATGAAACTAGAATCGAATAAAAAAAATTATGTATCTGTCCGTGTTCTACAAAACAATCCGTCCCTTTCTGAGAGCGTTTGGATGCTGGCCCTCAACGTCTGGTAGGGGCACGTCGACTGAGTTTGATCTGACGCAGCCCGGAACCGATTAGCTTTTCCATAGCTATTCTCTCTTCTGCCTAACACAATGTGAGGTTTCCTGGGCATGTTTGCCAACCTTGGTAACTAACTTCCTGAGGCTAGGTCCTGTAATCCTGATGACTCCCAAGGGACGTCAAAAGGTCAGTGCTGCAAAGCCTTTGTATCATATTCCTACCGTTAGATTCCAGGCCTTCCTTTCATTCAGTCTGATTAAAATCAGATCCCATTGTCATGCGTGAAGATCTGACATCGACCGCTTAGGGGTCATGTTCTAGTGACTAATGGAAATGAAGCTTCAGAAATGTGAAAGTTGAAATCCTCTTAAAGAATACTGCTCAGTTTCCCAAACGCTAAGGCATAATACTTCAACTTTTTGGCTGATAAAATTAGCTACGATCGTAATAACATAGGTCACCAGAACATGGCCCCTAAGCGGCTGTTATTAGGTCTTCACGTAGGACAGTGGAGATCTGACTTTAATCAGATTGTCCATTCATTATGCTGGCACTCATAGATGAGTGGCTAATACGTGGAAAATTTCCTCTCATGGGTCTCCTCCACTCTAGCTTTTCATGGCGCTGTCAATGTGATATGGCTCTAACGCTCAGGAATGTTGTCAAAGAATATTTTTAGTTGCAATTCAGTTCAATGTACCGGCAGAAAATCTGGTGTCGCATTGATTATTTTACCTTCGAATATGTGAGTTAATCTATGATCCAACATCAAAACTGCACAGTCTCAGACCTGCCGGAACAGATCTCTCTCTCTCTCTCTCTCTCTCTCTCTCTCTCGCTCTCTCGCCCTCTCAATATAATACTTCCATTAATTCAGGACAGAAGACACTGCCATTAGCGGTGAGTGTCCAACATTGTTACATAGACTAACTAACTAACTAACTAACTATAGTTATATATATATATATATATATATATATATATATATATATATATATATATATATATATATATATATATATATATATATATATATATATATATATATATATATATATACTCTTTGATTCCTTATTAGATAATTAGATAATTACTCATGGGAAACGAAGAAATAATTGCATATGCTACAAAAAAAGGTGTAAAATATGCGAGGCGGCTGTTAGCACCATTTGGTATGACTCGGCCGGGGAACGAACCCACGACCTCCCGCATCCGAAGCGAACGCTCTAAACACTAGGCCACCGGAGCGGTCTCACCTGACTTGAAGTAAAAGGGGTTGGAAATTGAAATGGGTTGGTTTTAATTTGCACGACTTCTTACTGTTTCAATTAGGCTGTGATTCTAAGAGAACAACTAAAGTAGAGACGAGATCTTTACGCTCCAAAAGTTTTTCTCACTGATAATATTGAACAGTGTTACCATCTATCTTTCTCCATGGATTCGGGTTGCGCATCGGCTTTGATAGATACATCATTAATTTAGTCTTTTCTCCACCTTTCAAAAAGGAGAGTTACTTGCCTTAGTAATCGCCCTTTCCTCGAGGTCAATAGTGCACTAGTCTTTTTATTGACGATATATATCCATGCTTCTCATAAACTGTCAGCAAACACCATAAATAGTGCAAAATAAATAAATTGCTTGTATTACCCATTCATTATCAATATTGTTTCATAACGCGATATAGAATATTTGGTCATATAGATCTGGATAGGTGTTAGAGAGACACTGGATTGCATGATTATTCTTATACATTGAATAAAATTCAAACTTGTGCCCCTCACAATGGCTCAAATCTGGTTACCGCTTGAAAAATGATCAAAGAGCGTTTATCCTGCCGTCTTAACTCGCGTATAGGTCGATTCAAGCAAAAACAACATAGACTCCGATCTGCCTTCGCATAATTTGCCGGCAAAACATGTTGTCCATGCTGTCTGTTCTACTGATACTCCTAACAACCTGTAAAAGACCTGTGATGGTAGATCTGGGTCTGAGCAATGTTCAGTTGGATATGACTTATAAGCGACTAATTACGGTAATTACCTCTTGGGTTAATACGCCCACTCTTTTGTTTTCAAGCCATCTGACTAGCAGCATAACAATTTATGATTTAAAAATATGAAATTCATACGTAGATTGCATAAAACATACTCCGATGTATTGTTAGTATCGACATCAGTGTGAGTTGCAGTGTAATCAGCGGCATGTAAGCAAATGTGTAGATAGCAGTGATTGATTTTCGTATTGTGGGAGAGATCATTTTTTTAAAAAAATACACCTAGACAGAATTTCATGAACAATCGTGATCTACAGGACTTTGATTATCTTAAGTAATATGACTGATTAAAGTCTTTTGGAAAACTTTTGTTTTATCTTTTGTAAATATATTTTGTTGAGCATGTAAACATTATTCCTCATGTCCTGTTTGTTAGTAATTCTGTTGGCTTTAGTTATATTAGTAGCCGCAGCAGAAGTAGCAGTAGTAGCAGTTGTAATAGTAGTAGTAGTAGTAGTGAACTCATTTTTACCTTTCCCTCCCTCTATTTGTTTTATTGCATCATCCCTAAAACTTATATGTTGATCGCGCGAGGGAATCTGAAATAAATAATCCCAAATCCCGGAAAGAGAACAATAACTATCGTGCCGTACATCATTCAAAACAGCTGTATAATTACACTCTAGATTAACCTAATTAGTAAACAAATGCAACAGGAGAAAAAAAATATACGTTAATTCTAGAAGTATGCATGCCGACACTAATTCAACCACAAAACTGATTCTGTTTCGTACTGTCAAAGAAAGAAAGACTTAAATAATTATTTATGGTGTTTATGAGTTTCTTTATACATCATAAGTAGGCGGGAACTTTCTAACATCGTAGAGGTTTTAATTTTTAGGATAATGACTTCCTGACTTAGTGATTTAAAAAAAATTCTTTTGATTGTTATTAATGACACCATAAAATTACGTCTACAGTGTGGTTCCAATCTGAAAGTTTATTTTCACGATTCCCCTTAATGTGGAGCTCGTGCACTCTTTTTGAAGTTCTAATGACGTTTGGCTTTCAATGCAGCAGTAGTCTATGTCATGAATTGTAAAATATGGCGTTTCAATCGTAGAACACATTCCAGGTATGTTGATTCATGTTTTGTTGTTTGCATCAAGCAAATAAGATAAATCCGTTTATCATATCTGGTAAAAGGCCATTCCCTATATACTTTTCAGGCATATTTATAATCCCTTTTTTTGTGAATGTCCAACACTTCAGGAAGTATCCAAGATCAAATTATGGAAAATAGACACTAAAATAGGTACCGTGATATTTCCAGTTGCCTTAAAAAAAATCATTTAAATGGTCATCATTGCCACGTGATTTTCCCGGCGTTAATCTTACAACATGTTGCACTTCTCGTTCAGTCATTTCACCGTCTAGATTTTTATGGTGAATATTACTTATTTTGAAATGAAATTTTGGTCCATCCCATAATGTTTATTAAATAATTTTGAAGCGTACTGAAACTATCCGGTATATGTTTCCATTCAACGCGGTATGTGAACATTTTAAAGTCTCCAGAAACGTGTCGAATGCCATTTGCTTTGTAAAACCCCTAGAATTAATTTGATTTATCAAGCCATGTCCTTTACCTTCATTCTGTAAAGGTTGCATTCGTGTTTGGTTATGTTTTTGTATATGTATATTTATATCTGTGGTGCAAATATAAAGCTTAGTTATCTACCATTTTATTATTTCTGAAGTTTCTAAGTGCATCAAGTGTGCGATGCTTATCTGCTTCGTAGTCTGTATTCATTCCAAGGTTTATTCTTTATCCAAAACCCAATCACTTCTTTAGTGGTTTCACTTTGATCTACTGTTCTGAGTCACATATACTTGCCATGAAAGAATTCAAAACAGTATCGAGTCGATTTTGTTCTCTCATTGTGAGTATATTATGAAATTCGTTTGACAGAGAAGAGCTGATAATTTGGACTAATATATTTCTTTATATTTCATTCCATATATATAACTCTCTTGGAGGAATACTCTCATTATTTTCGGCTGTGAGGGTAATGGGATCAGCTAGACCCAAATGAAATAGTACTGGTTGATGAATTGACTTAACTTTATTTGACAATTCTAAAGTTAGTTATACGTGCAAATAATTATAGATCTAAAAGTAAGTAGACTATTACTGTAGCAGAGTTATCATGTCTACATGTAAAATTTCCACTGCCTTTATCATCCCCATATCTGCTATTTGCCATCATCAGTCCATATAACTGATAAAATGTCAGTAAAACTCTTACGATACTGATTAAGCTCCTTTCTGTCATTGTTAGCCATTCCTCCTAAATTCACATTCCTCGATATGAGGGCTATATTATTTACAATATTATTATTGCTATTATGCATAATGAAATCAGGTTCTGTGAAGGTATATGTATTGATATCTCCACCAATAATAAACGAATTGGTTTGGATACATAACTATATTGTGCCGAATCGTTTTTTAATCAAGTCTTCTTCCGCATGTATTGATGAGTGTTCAGGTGACATATATGCTACATAAAAGGTCCGGTCTTTCTGAAAGGTTCGTACATAAGGGAAATTTCAACCAGACAATATTCTTTATTTACTCTCAGTTGAAAGATATTGAAATTGTGCCGTATATGTAAAAAAACAGAGAGCAATACCTCCAGAAAAATAGTCTTGCACTAAGCTCTTAATCTCTGGCACTTGTATAACTCGTGAAATCATGTAAGTCAAATGTATCACGAGCCCAAGTCTCGACCAGTGCAAAACTATAAAAATCACGCATAAAATTCACTGCAATTCTTTTTAGACTGTGCAATATATATATTTCTTGTTAAATTCCTAATATTCCAGATACAGAACTTAATTTCACTAATCCTCCCCACATCATGGACCGCAAGCGAAAACTGGCCTCAGCCAGACCCATTTATATCCTTTATACCTACAACATCATGCAGTGCATCATTAAGCACATATTCAGTTCTATGTATAACCAGTCTGTCATATTTCAACAAGGCTGCTGTAGGACACATGGTACTAATTGTATGGAAAAATGGGAACCAGCCTGGAAATGGGTGAACATTAAAAAGAGTATAATATGGGTTTGGGTGGCCAGGATTGGTTGATAAGGAAAGTTATTTTGTAGGAAAAAGAATCTTTTGAGAGCTTATCATAGTCGAAACCAACAACAATAGAGACCTTGTTTTCTTTATGGAATTTCAGTCCTTAAAGAGTCTTAAGCTTGGAACACTCATTTCTGAACTTAACACCTGACTCTTTGGTGCGGAACTGCGCGCGTGTGTGTGTGTATGTGTGTGATTTGGATTTTTAACGCAGCTTTTAAAAATGTTTAATCATATCGCTACGATGTCTGCAGTGTGACAGTTTAGTGATGTCTAGCACTGGGACATCATGCCGCAGACATGTAGCATGATCTCCCACCTAGCCACGTTATCCTGACACCAGGCCAACCAGTCCTAACACTAACCTCTTAATGCTGAGCGCCAAGCGAGGCAGCTGTTAGTACCATTTTTGTAAGTCTTTGTTATGACTCGGCCGGGGATCGAACCCACGACCTCACGTATCCGACGCGGACGCTCTAACCACTAGACCACCGGAGCGGTGGGGTTCGATTGAAAGCACATGTTTCAAACACACGTAAGTCCAGAAAATGCCGCGGTTCATATCTTTTCTCTACACAGAAATTGTCATCCAGGTTTCATCTATATTGAAACATATAGGTTTGATGATGAGCACTCAGAAATGTAAAGATATTAATTTTTAATATCATGGTATTTGCATAGGTTTACTATGGGAATTGAATTAGTACCGTGAATCCTGTACCATCCTTGAGTGCCTGGATGAAGAAAGGATAGACGTACACTTTCCTAGCAGTCTTCGGATACTCGGATATGTGATTCAATGACCTCTGGAACATTTGGATTTGTCAGTTTCAGTTCCTTCTCCTTCTCCTCGTCTCTCTTCCACATGTCCCTGTTTCGGAATGTCTTTCTCTGCACTTTGTAAAAAATCTTTCCGTATCTTTGAAACGATAAAACTTAACAATTGCATACATTGTACTCCGTTTAAAATATAGCCTGTGCGCTCTTTCGATTTCAATATTCGACCCCTATGTGTCGGATATTTGCCTTGTATATTCTCTTATTGTGTTCTCCGTATCATTCCACTTTTTCAATCCTGATTTCTGAAGATTAAGCTGCATCTGCATGAATGGGCTTTTTTTTTTTCTCAAGGCTCTTCTCGTAAGTCAAAGGTTTTGCTTTTAGACTTAACATTGATTCAGTGCGGCCATACATTATTCTTTGTAAGCCAGTGCTGTCCAACCTTTTTGACACCATAGGCCACAGAAAAATGTTTTTCTTGAAGTCGAGGGCCGCAGCAGAAAACTGAAAAGCAACGACTATATAGCTCGAGCTCTGGCGGGCCATTTAAAATCAGCCCGCGGGCCGCGGGTTGGACAGCACTGTTGTAAGCTGTTGTGCCCCTTTAATTCCTCGTTTGATATTGTTAGTTCTTCAATTGTATATTCGAAGCGATTAAATCTATCGTTCAGGTGGCTCACGTCAGCACCACAGGTGCTCGACGCGAGCTTGATGATGAGAAATAAAAAACAACAATAATCTGAACGAAAAAATTATACAGAGTGACAAAAATACCTGAGATTACCCCCAATGATGGCTTGATGAATAGAAAAATATCTCAGGAGTAAAACAAGCCATATAGTATGGACGTGTGCCTTTAACGACGGAAATAGCAGAAGGAAATCGATGGTCATGGATGGAACAAAGTATTTGGAAGTTATGTACCTTCTGTCTTATATATTATGATAGAGACTGTCCTATGTCAGAACGCGCCATGGGGGTGATCTAAGGTATTTATGTCATTCAGTATCATTTTTTTTCCTTCAGATTATTGTGTGTGTTTTGTTTTTTTCTTCTCAGCGTCAAGCTCGCGTCGAGCACCTGTGGTCAGCACTGATATCACTTGTGATCCGTAAAAGATTACCTTATCTTTACAGGCATTCAGAGCGGAATATTAGTTGTGGTTCCTCTTCCTGCAGATAAATGTGATTGAGGAAATTGTAGAGACGTTAATAATAATAATAATAATAATAATAATAATAATAATATATTATTATATTATTGTTATTATTATTATTAGTACACATTATTATTATTATTATTATTATTATTATTATTATTATTATTATTATTATTATTATTAAATCATTGAAAATCTAGTTATTTGCCGTGTATATTCACATTGCTTATGATATTCTAGCTGCACTGGGAGGATATGGAGCCTGTGACTGAGGCGAAGAGGAAAGCCTCTTGGCATACAAGGACGCACCTAGACCTAGTACACTACACGCCCATAGGACTGTCAGGAGCAACGCCCAGCATACCGCCGCTGCTGAGCCAACACGTACTATCTGAACCTCTGCACCAGTATCCAGACAGCTGCCGGTATCAAGAAGGCCACAGCCCCCTCCCCCTCCAAGACTGCAATCTCTCAAGTCCAAGACGGGCAAAGTCATCACAGACTAGGAGAAACAGCTGCGTCGATGGGTTGAGCAATATCTCGAGCTGTATGCAACCCAAAATATCGTCACCGACACCGCCCTGACGCCATCCTAGACCTGCCAGTCATGGAGGAACTAGACACACCGCCCACCCTGGAAGAGCTCGGAAAAGCCATCGATTGCCTCGCTTGTGGGAAGGCGACTGGGAGCGACGGTATCCAGTGCACATGAAAGGATTGTTATTCGACGTATGATTTGTATTATATGTATATATATATATATATATATATATATATATATATATATATATATATATATATATATATATATATATATATATATATATATATATATATATATATATATATATATATATGTATATATGTATATATATATATATATATATATATATATATATATATATATATATATATATATATATATATATATATATATATATATATATATATATATATATATATATATATATATATATATATATATTGATAATCATACATATATAGTATAAGCTCTAACAAGGGTCACAATTAAACACCTGGTGGTGTAGTGAGGGCTGGTGTCCTATGGTTAAAATCTCATTTTTCTCCAATTTAATCTAGTGAACAGATCACACCCGTGTCCTCAATGTTGTATATCATCGTTTCTAATAGATCGACATGCTTAGGCGCTGTAAACAAGTAGTCACTTCAAGGTTGATACATAATGTCAAATCCATTATTTAACACATTTATCTGTATGTTTACAGTCCCGTGAAACGCGCAGTGGGCGTAGGGCGAGTTGTGCATTGGGTTTTGATTTTTCTTTTATCGCCAGCATCATCCATGTGAAGAGCTTGAGTGATACTCGTTTCAAAGCCATTACTCAACAAAAGAAATCAATAAGTCAGGTCCATATCTGTAAGCCTTGGTATAAATACGTGTGTTTGTGTGTGTGTGTGTGTGTGTGTGTGTGTGTGTGTGTGTGTGTGTGTGTGTGTGTGTGTGTCATTTTCTCTATTATAAAACATATCTCGCTAGTTCGGTCCAGTGAAAAGTCCCGCTTCTTTGACAAACTGTTACCTGTGAAGGTTAATGAAGGTTTACTGAGCTTCAGGCTGTCATTAAGGCGCAATTTTAAGGTATATACATAAAATCAAAGCCATCACTTGATATGGTTATTTCCTATTGAGTTACTGATCAGCTTTTCGATGACTTGGACGTTGGTAATAATGGTAGATTATGCTGTTGTTGTTTGGCTTCTTGCTTCAAGTGATATTGCTTGAAGCAATGGGGTATACAAGTTTTGGGCTTTGGGGGTTGTGGGGTTATTTCAATGTTACTCGTAGATTCTAACGATCCAGCAACAGTGGATGCCAAACGCTCTTTACACTATACATGGAATGGAAAAAAAAAATTCCCACCGGACAACAAAAATAATAATATGACAGTAGTGAATGGGGTCACTTTAGCGACAATGGGAATTAGCATTAAAAACCACCCTGGGTCACTTTGGCGACAATGGAAATTTAACATTAACCACCTTGGGTAACATGGGCAAAAAACCCTGGGTAAGATTAGCGACAATGGGAATTTAACATGGGGAATAGAGTTTGGGTCTGTCTAGGGACAAAGGGAATTGAACATGGGGAATAGAGTTTGGGTCTGTCTAGGGACAAGGGGAATTGAAGATGGGAATAGAGTTTGGGCTTGTCTAGGGACAATGGGAATTGAACATGGGAATAGAGTTTGGGTTTGTCTAGGGACAAGGGGAATTGAACATGTTAGAAAAAAACTACTTTAGGGACAAGGGGAATTGAACATGGGATTTTTTTTTAAAAAAAATTTTTAAAAAAAGGGTAGGCAATGGAAAGTCAGTCTCTTTTCGAGAAATGTGGGTGGCCCTGAAAAGGGCCTTTGGTTTTATGTTAATATTAACATAGACGGCATCTGTCACATCTTCTTCTTCTTCTTAAACTCCTTCTAACTGCAGGTCCATACACAAGTACCCTCTTGAGGCATCCTTGTCTTTCTATGTAAACTCTTCTCATCCATAGACTAGTATCTGTCCTATCGACAACAGTCCACTTGGACCGGACATACATGGGTATGTCCGTCCTGAACATCATTGTTGACACAAGGGTGGAAGATTGAACGTCGGTCCACATCTTGAGGCTCCGAAAACAGGTGAGTGATTGCGCTGAACTGTGCTTATTTATAGGGAGAGGAAGGATTGAAACGGATTGAGTTCATTGACCAATCCAAACACGCGTGACAAAATTCAGTCAGCCCGCATCCAATCCGAAGAGAGCAGTCTGTGACGTCACGTGGTCTATATAGATTCGCTAGCGCCTGTGTGCAGTCAATCTATGCGACCGTGATTCAACATGACGGAAACTCAGAAAACGATTCACTGGGGTGCACCAGCAGTGGAGACCGCCCAAGGGAACCCGGACTTACTTTCAGAAGAGGTACATTGGGATTTTGTGGATTTTCTTACCTCGCAAGAATTTGTTCCGGAACCTTCGTCTCATTCTTCGTTACCGCAAGTGGGGAATTTTAGACAGAGACAGAAAGAAGAATTGGAGAAATTTATGCAACGACAAAAGGAAGCGGAACAAGCTTTTCTCCTACAGCAACAGCAACAGCAACAAGAAGAGGTAAGAAAAAAACAACAACAAGAAGAAGTAGCAGCAAAGAAACAAGAGGGTGAAAATCAAACGGTCACGGTACTGTTGGACATTTTAGCGGAGTTAAGAAGTCTGAAACAAATGTATCAGACTTCTTTATCACGACCGAAGAGAATACGACCTTCCCGAGCTAAACACGCCAACCCTGTGACTAAGCCTACCGTACCACCCTTAGTGATTTCAACCCAATCATCATCATCAGAAGTAGGCCTCGGCCGTGGCAAAGGCTTAAGGCAGTTAAAGTTGATTGCTTAAACTCACCCCTACACCAAAAAAAGGCCCTTTTCAGGGCCACCCACTTTTCTCGAAAAGAGATAGCCTTTCAATTTGCCAATAACTCAAAAATCAACAAAAAAACCCACAGCATTTTACCCTTATAGTACGTGTCTGTGTATGAGTGCGTGAGTGTAGCTTCTTATTTAAAATCAAAACTCAAAGACACTTACCTTATATAATTAATGTAATCTTTTCTCCATAGTTACAATCCAATTCACAATTTACAACAGAACACTTTATAAAGTTCATACACTTCTTCTGTTTCTCTTTTTACTCTCTCTGTTTTTCAATTTCTTCACCGTCACAGTCTTTTCTTCCTCTTCCTCCTCACTTTCTTCCCTTCTTCTTTTCTTCTCCTGTTTCTTTTTCTTCACCTGGCTGCTTTCTTCCTCTGAAGAATCTCTCTCTTCTTCTGAAGAATCCCTCTTTTCTTCTGACTCCTCTTGTTTCTTTTTTGGGCAATCTGGAGACCAATGTCCTTTTTCTTGACAATAATAACAGGATTCTTGACTTTTGTCTTTTCTAGTCCCTGTTTTTTTTTTCTTTTTTGACGGTCTGGACACTCTGAAGACCAATGCCCTTTCTTCTGACAGATATAGCAAGTATCTTGACTTTTATCTCGAAAGGAAGGAGAGTAGTCCGTCGGCTGGTCTGAAGAGAATTTTCTAATGACCCCTCGCAAAGCTCTGATGAAACGTTCAATTTGGTTAGTCTCTTCCATCGTTGTGCTCGGTTTGAGAGTGAAATGAATAGTGAAAGGACAAGACACACACCCTTTTATATACGCTGGTTTGCCATGACTATAAATTAGTCTATGGTGTTTAAACTTGAGTCATTTGACGTTTTGCACTCAAGATGAAACGATCCTATTCATTCGAGAAGAAAGAAGAAGAAAGTAAGAGGCAGAAACGTGATCTATCGCCTCGTACCAGAGCTGAAGTCTTGGCACAAATTCATGCCAGTGATTTTGAAGAGGACATGAGTGAACCAGAATCTGAACCCTCTAAACAAAGTTTACCACCCTTAGTCAACCCTGAAAAGTACTATTCCATTCGAGAGACGGAAAAGCGCTCCTCTAGAAAATTTAGAACCACGGCTTACACCTACACAGTGAAGTTTAAAGATTTCAAGGCCGACGTACCACTGGAGAAAGCAGAAGGGTTTATCACCGAGATGTGGGATTCTTTGCTCACCGCACTCAAGCGACAATGTCAACCCAAAGACGATCGCTTGACACTATCCATAGATCACGACGGTTTGAAATCCCCTGTTTGGATCGAGTTTAGCAGACCCGCAGAACTAACCCCTTCCAAAGTCATGGACAAGATTCAACACGTACAACAATCTAATGACCAGTTTGACATCACCGATGGTAAAGCCACACTGAAAATGGCCCACGTCTCTCTTCCTCAAGGGACAGGACACAAAAAGGTCTTATTGGTGAACGACCTTCGCAGCACCAAAAAGAGTCTCGTACAAATTAGCAACCCTCAAGACCAGATGTGTTTAGCCCGAGCCATCGTGGTGGGACGAACCTACGCCAACAAGAACGACACGACAGAATGGAAAAGAGCCTGGAAAACTATTCAACGATCCGACCGAGCCAAACAACGAAACGAAGCAGAACTCCTGTTGCAACAAGCTGGCCTGTCCAAAGACACACCCTGTGGCATTCCTGAAATGCAAAAATTGCAAGATGTCCTAACTCCAAGCTACACCTTGAAAGTGCACCCTCAAGAAGTGCGTGGGCCTCTGTTGTTTCGAGGGAAAGACTTTAAGGATGGAAAATACATTCATGTCTATTATCACGATGACCATTTCGATACCATTACCACTATCACTGGATTCCTGGGATATGTTTATTATTGAGAGAAATGTGACTGTGGCTATAAAAATCGAGAACAACACAAACATTGTGGATGGAAATGCTCAGGATGTTTGGCCTCTCCACCCTGTCTGAGCGAAGGACAAGAAAGAGTACATTGTCCTGCTTGTCTGCGTACGTTTGTCAGCCCTGCCTGTTACCAACAACATCTGAAGACGCAAGGTTCACAGCAGAAATGTGCTTGTCAACTCCTGAGATTGTGCCCTACGTATGGACACGGCCTACGTACCAACAGTACCATGACACACGTATGTTCAGGAAAGAAAAAATGTCACATTTGTCATCACATCGTGGACTTGGAACACGAGTGCTACGTGCAAAAATACCAACCCCCACCAGAGAAAGAGGACGGTCAAAAGAAGAAAGGCAATTTCATCTTTTTCGATTTCGAATGCATGCAAGAGTCTGGCATTCACGTTCCTAATTTCTGCGTGGCTGATCGAGCGTGCGAGAAGTGCATTCAAGAACCTATCTTAAGTCATTGCCCTCACTGCAGCAAGATTCCCGGATAGCGTGAAAAAATCTTTCGAGGACCGAACACGTTAGCCGATTTTGCCCAATGGGTCTTAGACCCCATCGACAAGACGTGGAGCCAAAAGGACATCGAACGTTACGGAGATTGTCATCGTCATGCCACAGTGATGGCTCACAATTTCTCCGGATACGATGGACAGTTTCTTTTGAGGTATTATACGGAACAAGGCATCGAACGTCCTAAAGTCACTTTGAACGGAGCCAAAATCATTTTCATGCAAGTGGGACAAGTACAGTTTAAAGATTCGATGAGCTGCTTGGCCATGCCTTTGAGTCGAATGCCTAAAACGTTTGGAATGACAGAAATGGCTAAAGGGTACTTTCCACACTTTTTCAATACGGAAGCCAACCAACACACCGTTCTACCTCATTTGCCTGAGGCTCACTATTACGACCCCGACAACATGCGTACCGAACAACGAGAAGCTTTCTACACTTGGTACCAGGCTCACGCCTCCGACCCTTTCGACTTTCAGGAAGAAATGTTAAAGTATTGTCGTTCCGACGTGGACATTTTACGACGTTGCTGTGGAAAATTTCGAGAACTGTTCATGGAACACGGAGGGGTCGATCCTTTGAAAGAAGCTTGCACCATTGCCAAAGCGTGTTCCTTAGTGTATCGACAACGATTCCTGCCTGAAAACACCGTGGCTGTCATCAGCCCTCAACCGACCCACTATGTCAAACGTCAGTACTCGGTCAAAGCCCTACGTTGGTTACATTACTTGTGCGACAAGGAAGACAAATGGATTCAGCATGCCCGCAACGCAGGGGGTGAAAAGACCATCGGAACGTATTCGGTCGATGGTTGGGACTTAGAAAACCCGAAGATCGTGTACGAGTTTAACGGTTGCTTATTTCACGGATGTCCCGTCTGTTATCCTGACCGTGGCACTAAAAATCAGTTTTTACAACGAACCATGGAAGACTTGTACCAGGACACTTGTCAGCGACGCCTAAAGTTAGAACAGGAAGGATAACAAGTGGTGGAAATGTGGGAACACGAGTACGATCACCGTATGAAAACCGATCCCGAGTTTAAACGTGTCGTGGAAAGTTACAAGCTGATGGACCCCCTGAACCCGAGGGATAGTTTGTACGGAGGAAGGACCAATGCCACCTGTTTGCTGTACCAAGCCGACGAAGAGAAAGGAGAAGAAATCAAATACTTGGACGTGTGTTCGCTGTATCCTTACATGTGCAAATATTGTCGCTTTCCTGCAGGGCACCCACAATTGTTCACGGAACACATCGACCTGAAAAACATTCGACAATACGAAGGCTTGATCAAGTGTAAAGTTTTGCCTCCCACGAACCTATACCATCCCGTGTTACCTCACCATTGTCAAGGCAAACTGATGTTTCCTTTGTGCCGTACTTGTGCCGAAACGTGCAACCAAGACCAACCTTGTCAGCACACCCAGGAAGAACGGGCCTTGACGGGAACCTGGGTCAGCGTAGAATTGTTCAAAGCTCTGGACATGGGATACCAACTGTTAGAAGTGTACGAAATTTGCCACTTTCCCAAGACACAACAATACCACAAGGGTGACCCCAGTCAGAAAGGCATTTTCGCCGACTACGTGGATGCCTTTTTGAAACTGAAGTAAGAAGCCAGCGGCTATCCGTCCTGGTGTCACACTCCCGAAGACCAAATACAATTCAAAGAGAAATACTATGAACAAGAAGGCATCTCCTTAGACCACATCGAGAAAAACGAAGGCAGGCGATCGTTTGCCAAAGTGATGTTAAATTGCTTTTGGGGTAAAATGGCACAACGACCGTGATTACCCAAGACGGAATATTTGACAGAACCTTCCCGCTACTTCAAGATGATTCACGACAAAACCAAATACATGAAACACGTGGACGTCGTTCGCGAGGATTTGATCTTGGTCAATTACGAAGAAGATCTGGACTTTGTACAAGACGACCCTTTTGGAAATGTCATCATTGCGGCTTACGTGACAGCTCATGCTCGCTTAAAATTGTACGAAGCTTTAGAACTGTTAGGGGAACGTGTCCTGTACTTTGACACGGACAGTTGCATTTACATCCATCACCCGATTCAACATCACCCTGACATCGAAGGAGACCGTTTAGGAGCCTGGACAGACGAACATCCCGACGACAAGATTCTAAGTTTCGTCAGTGGCGGTCCCCAAAAATACGGCTACGAATACCGGGACCCACAAGAAGTGCACACGACTTGCAAAGTGAAAGGATTGACTCTGAATTACCGTACCAGTCGTGTGGTCAACTTTGGGGTATTGAAAGAAGCCTTGCAATCGGGAGAGGATGAACACTTTAAAGTGACCACCTATCAACCGAACAAGATTGTACGTTTACCCACTCACCACATCGTCAGTCGACCCTTGGAAAAAGTCTATCAAATCGTGTACCAGAAGCGAGTGCGACTTTCCAATCATTTCACCTTACCGTATTGACACGTCGGTATTGGTCTGTATATAAAAAGGAACCCTAGGCAAGATCGATAGTTCATTGTGACTACCAAGTGAACAAGATGAATACTTTCAGAGAAACACAAAACAAGTTTAGATAGGCACAATTCAAGTGTGGGGCTTCTGAAGTGGAATGCGATTGTGAGCCTTGCGACTTTTTCAACCTGTGTTAGTGACAGTACCAGAAGAACCCGTCACCCAGGACAGGACTGTCGTGGACAGGCCTGAAAGACCCTTTCGGGAGGACACTTGTGTGACCTTACCCCTATAGAACTGGTCAGAACTTTACCCAAAACATGTTGTACAGACACTCGTTTTTATTCCACGTTAATGGTTATCATGTGCCTTTTATCCTTGTACTTAAGCCTTTGGCTTTTATGTATTTTTGTCTTTCGTATTCATGTTTAAAATATTCAATAAACGTGTTCTGAAAAAAAGTATATAAACTCTCGTCTTGTTTGTTTTTGTGTCACAAGTGACATTCCTCACACTATGGCTACCTCTGCTGTCTCTGCTCCCTCTTCCTCTACTGTCAAAGTCATCGACGAACACTTAGATCGTGCCAGTTGGGAGACTTTGTATCTTCGCCATCCCTTTAACATGCTCATTGCAGGACCTAGCGGTTCAGGCAAAACCGAATTCGTCAAACGTTTGATCGAACATAAACATCATTTGATCGATCGGCCACCTCAGCGGATCGTGTGGTGTTACAAAGAGTGGCAATCGGCGTACAGCTTCTTGCGAGAAAGTCAAGGCGATTCCATCGTGTTTGTGGAAGGCATTCCTAAAGAAGACGACGGCATCGTCTCTGACTCCCGTCAAACCCATTTGGTCATTTTCGACGACATGTTAGGAGAAGACGAAGAAGAAATTAAACTGTGGTTCACGCGCAAAGGGCATCACCATAATGCCAGTGTCGTTTACATCACCCAAAATTTGTTTCAACAAAGTAAAGCCCATCGCACCATCAGTCTCAATGCGCATTACGTGGTCTTGTTTAAAAGCCCTCGAGATAAATCGCAAGTGCAAGTCTTAGCCAAACAGTTAGGGACACCTTGGCTGACTCAGGCGTACGACGATGCCACTCAAACGCCACACGCCTATTTACTCGTCGATTTGAAACCTACGACCCCCGAGGATTTGCGATTTCGTACCCACTTGTTTCACCACTGGGGTCAAGACGGAGGGCCTTTCCTGTACACGTCTCCGTCCTCGACTTAATTTCACTCCACAAAAAAATCTATAAAAACCTCAGACCCTTATCGTCTGTCTCACACACATTTTGAACATGACGTCCCTTCAGTCGCATCTTCCCGTCAAATTGATTCGTGCCTTGTATGGCATCAGTCGAGAAAAAAATTCACAAACACGAGCTCGTGTCTTAGAAGCTAGTCTCAAAGAAGTCTTACGATGGTTCACGGTGACGGCACGTCAATTACTCCAAGGAATCATTCAGATTCCTCATCAAACCAAACGCTTTTTTGATCGAAACAAAGTCGCTTTGACCCAACTGGCCGATCCCCGCATCGACACTCAAACCAAAAAACAAATCATTTTGAAACCTGGAGGGAGCGGTACTCTAGGAGGGGTCATCATTCGCTCTCTCTTAAGATGGGATCCTAATGCCCCCAAACTTCTCCCCAAGAAAAAAGTCAAACGAAGCTCCAAGAAGAAGAAAAAGACCAGGTCCCCAAGGAGAACTTTTCCAGTGGCGGGACCCTCCTCTGACCAGACACCACCCCGGATAAAGAAAAGAAGCCCCCAGAAAAAGAAAAGTCCACAGAAGAAAACTAGTCGCAAGAGCGGCACTTCGGCCAGGACGCAACCTTACACTCGCAAATCACGACCTGCCACGGCGGTGACCGTGTCTCCGGCAGCCTCAAGTTCATCCACTTCTCCGTTGATGACACCAAGAACTGAAGAGTACTTGGAGACGTTGATCACACCAAGAACTTCTCCGTTGATGACCCCAAGAAGAGCTTCCCCAGTGGCAGGACCCTCCAATTTAGTGGCAGTGGCTGCTGCTCACAAAGTACCTTCTCCCAAAATCAAAGTCCAAGAAAGATCGGGCATGTTACAAAGTTTACTGGATTTGTCCAAGCAAGAACTGGCTCGATTTAGTCCGTTGCGTACCCCTGCACGACGTGTCATGCCTGTCCTCAAACTGATACGACGTAAAGACAATCAGTGGCGACGTGTTCCTGTATAAAAAAGGCCTGTGACCAAGTCGGGGTATCAGTGTTTTTGGTGCCGAGACTCAAAGATGTCACCCTCCAGAAAACATCCCTCTTCTAAACAGCCCCAAGGAAAGAAAAGAAAAGGACTGCCTCCACGTTTAGTCAAACATGGGGACATGTTATCTGTCCTGTCCAGAGCTTCTCCACCCCTACGAAAAAACTGATTCAATCAGCCTCCAAAGAGGTCATCGATACCGTGTGCGAATGCTGTTTGAACGTCTTGAAAGGCACGATCCCTTTGTCCAAACACCAGAAACATTGTTTAGGCAAACATCGTCACGTTCTTCGCCAAATGGTTCAAAAGAAAATTCCCATTGGTCAAAAGAAGATGTTGGTCCAACGTGGAGGCATTTTACCCCTCTTGTTAGGTCCCTTACTGAAAGGAGTCTTGGGAACCATGTTGGGAGGACTGGTGGGAGCAAGATGAAAAGGCCCTCTGAAGTCCCAAGATCTCAGAATCGACCACTGACAACCCCATGGAAGGACGAAAACTAGCTTTAGTGCCTTACAAACGATGGATGGAATACCATCGTTGGCAAGAACAACGCACCCCGCATTTACCTCCCAATCCCAATTTGAGGGAGATGTCCCAGTTACAACACGAATTGCAGTCCTTGATGGATCGCCAAGATTTGTCCGAAACAGAAAAATCGCAAAAGTACGGTCAACTCTTGCAACGACTGCAACTCTTTCACCAGAAAGCTTTAGACGAAACAGCTCTACCCACTCTGAAAGATTTTAAGACCTTGATGAAAAGTCCAGCACCATCACCAGTACCAGTACCACCATTACCAGTGACCAAGACAGAAAAAGGAGAAGAAGAAGAAGAAGGGTTTCAAACTCCACCAGAAAAAGTTAACAACACCACCTACCTCCAGAATTGGATGGATTAAAAAGATGATGGCCACCCCTTCTTCATCACAAGAGAAAAAGAAAGTGAAGACAGAAGTGAAGACAGAAGTGAAACAAGAACCGATATCCCCTGTTCACACATCCTCCTCCTCGACACCTATTGCCGGTCGCACACGCAAAGCATTGCAATCCAAGAAAATACCCCAAGAGAAAAAGAGTAGCATCCTCCAAGAATGGGTGTCTTATTAACACACAAACACAAAAAAATGGAAAAAGTCTTAGCCAGCATTTACTACGATCCCTCGCATCCTGCAGGTTACGCAGGAGTTCAAAAATTGTATCGTGCTGCCAAAATGCGAGTGAAAAGTCTCCGTTTACCTCAAGTGCAACGATGGTTACAAGAACAAGCTACCTACACTTTACACAAACCCATTTGACGCAAGTTTTCCAGAAGTCGCACCCGAGTGGAAGGCATCGATCATCAATGGCAAGCCGATTTAGCCGATGTCTCTCATTTGGCTAGCTACAATCGTGGCTACAAATATTTGCTTTGTGTCATCGACGTCTTTTCCAAATTTGCCTGGGTCGTGCCCTTGACTTCCAAATCGAGCAGCGAGTTAGTGCGAGCCCTGCAACGAATGTTGAAACAAAACGGTCGTCACCCTCTTCGATGGCAAACGGACAAAGGCACCGAATTTCTGAACCAAGCTTTCCAAAAAGAATTAAAGAAACGTGACATTCATTTTTTTACCACCGAGAATCCCGAAACCAAAGCCAGCATCGTGGAACGTTTTCAACGCACTTTGAAAGAACGCATGTGGAAATATTTTACGCATCACCACACTCTGAAGTACATCGACATCTTACCGCACCTGGTGCAAGCGTACAACCAATCTTACCATCGAAGCATCGGACGTGCCCCGCAAGAAGTGACTCCCGACAACGAAGTGTTGGTGTTTGAGCGCCTGTTTGGTACGTCCCCGACGAGGGCTGTCCCCAAGAAAAGTGGAGAGTTGACCGTAGGAGATTGGGTGCGCATTGGCAAAACCAAACGCACTTTCGACAAAGGTTACTTACCTAACTGGACGACCGAATTGTTTCGTGTCACTGGACGAGTGTATGGCCGTCATCCTGCCGTCTATAAATTGAAGACATGAACGGAGAAGTGCTCAAAGGAACGTTTTATTTGCCCGAGTTACAACGTGTGACCAAAAAAGAAGACGACGTGTACGACATCGAAAGCATTCTCGAACGCAGAACCCGTAAAGTGGGTAAACGACGTGTCAAAGAAGTCAAAGTACGTTGGAAAGGATATCCACCCAGTTTTGATTCTTGGATCGACGCTTCGCAAGTCATCGACTATAAAAAGAAGTGACCATCATGCCCTTTCACACAGACGCAGCTACGATGACCACTCCTTCACCCAGTTCTTCTGTGCAGATTTGCAAAAACAACCCTTGTGGGTGTGGTGCGGAGAACGTGTGCCTAAAACGCAAATCGTCTTTTTCTGCCAAATCTTCGTGGTGTATTGTGTCATCGGGGCAGCCATCGCCAATTTGAGTTTGCAACAAAGAGACAAACAATTGTGGACCATTTTATTGAGTAGTTGCATCGGTTACCTGCTTCCCAATCCCTTCCTGAAATTCTCCTCGCACGGGAACCACGGGAACCTTGTGTCCAGTGCCAGTGCCAGTCACCACTCCAATAACAACAACAACAACCCCATTTTGAGCGGAGACACGCCTCTGACGTCCAGTAACCCCTCGGACAGCCACAGAACTATGAGTCACCAAAACCAATTTTACTTAACCTTACCCAGCGACAGTTCCATGGAGGTGTTTCCCAAGAACACGTTGTGCTGTTACACGGCCAAATTACCTCAGGCCATCCCGTTAGATCACGAAGCCCATTGGGAAGTGGCTTTAGTGGAAATGATTTTTCCAACACAAATCAAAAACATCACTGAAACTCAAAACAATTTTGACGTCGAAATTCTGGACCCAATAGTGCAGCAAACCATGACGACCACTTCTCAACATAAATCACTTCCCAAGACCCCAAAACCCCGCAGCAGCAGTGACACTTCTCCTCCTTTTTACGTTTATCACTTTAAAATTAACCCAGGCCATTATTTTAGTGGTCAACATCTGGTGGAGGCCATCGCTGACAAATTCCATGCAGCATTTGACAAAGTTCTGACCGGAGTAAAAAAACGCGTCACTATTGAGTACCATCAAGTGTCTCACCGTCTACTCATCAAATTTGAAAGTGAGGAAAAAAGTATACGTATTAAATTTTGCCCTGAATTGTATGACATTTTGGGTGGAGACCTCAATTTGGTCACGGATAAGCAGACCAAAACGATTCACATCGCAAACATTGACAACAACGTGTATTTTGCGAAGTATTTTCGTTTCCCGGTAGAACTGAACCAGGGACTGAATTTGATGTTTGTGTACTCCGATGTGGTGGAGTACAACGTGGTGGGACACACCTATGTGCCGTTACTGCGTGTCATTCCTTTCAAAGTGGATAGTGGCACAACCAATGACCAAGAAGGTGGAAACACTTATCACGTCCACCGCGAATTTGTACATCCTCATTATTTGCCTGTCAGCAAGTCGTATTTGGACACGGTCAACATTGCTATAAAAGGAGATTTGGGACAAAATATTCCATTCACCAAAGGAAAAGTCACGGTGAAACTCCATTTTCGAAAACGGTTCTCTCACGATTCGTAAGTCATGTATCCAGTGTACCGAGGGGTTGCTCGACAGCGAGGACACGGTTTAGGAGATATGTTAAAATCGGCCTTTCGTTCGGTGGCCCCGGTGTTGAAACCGATGGTGACACGCGGATTGCACGCCTTGAAAGATGCGGCACTGAAACAAGGCAACGAATTTCTCCGAAATGTCATCATTGACAAGCAAAACCCCAAAGAAGCCTTCATGAGGGCAGGCAAAAATGTCTTGCTACAAACGGGTAAAGACCTTTTGGGCCGACGAGACACACCTATAAATGCCCTGCACGCTACCGAGTCAGGCATTCAGCAAGGACAAGGCAGAAAGAGACGACGAAGAAAACACCCTTTCACCAGACTTCACACGTCTAAAGATAGAAAGGCAAAGAAAAGAAGAACCGTTCGAGACTTAGACGTTTTCGATTATTGAGAAAGAACAAAAAAAAATGATGCACCGAGAGTCTTGCGCCTGTTCCAAGTCGGAACTGGATCTGTTTGCCATGGCCCCCACAATGATGACCATGCAAGAATCCCAATGGGTGGAATTTAATGGCGTCTCCTCACTGACTAATTCCGCTCCCATCGAGTTTGAAATCAAAGGACAGCCCGAAGATTACATCGATCTGAATAGCAGTTACTTGTACTTGAAAGTCAAAGTTCTAGATAAGGATAATGGTGGAATAGATGTCACTGCTGAGAATATAGCTCCCGTCAACAATTTCATGCATTCCTTGTTCAGCTCAGTGGACTTGTACTTGAATAACAAACTGGTCAGCAGCAGCATGGATACTTACCCTTACCGTGCCTACCTGGAAAATCTCTTGACGTACGGAATAGATGCCAAGAATACTCATCTCAATGCTTGTGTGCTATGGGAACCTGACGAAGCGGACAAGTTTGACATAATTAATAAAGACAATGACGGCTTTGCGGAAAGACGAAACAAAATCAAAGATGGAAAGAATTTAGAACTGATGGATCGTTTGCATTTGGACATGTGGTTGCAAGAGAAATATTTGCTGAACGGGGTCAATGTTCGCTTGAGACTGAATCTCAGCAGTGCCGCTTTCCTTTTGTTGGCTGATGCTGATGCTACTAAGACTAGCAATCCTAAAAGCAAAATCGAGGAGGCCAAACTCTACGTACGACGCGTGGAAGTGTTACCTAAAGTGGGAAATGACATCAGTCAGACGTTGAGCAGAACGACCGCCAAGTATCCCATACGACGCGTGGAAGTGAAAACGTTCACCATTCCCGCTAACCAACAATCCATGATCAAAGATCATCTGTTTCTAGGACAATTACCCAAACGTTTAATCCTTGGTATGGTCAAGACTTCAGCCTTCAACGGAGACTTCACTAAAAATCCTTTTAAGTTAAACAATTTAAGGTGAAGAAAATCGAAGTCAGTCGCGATGGCAAGACCTTGTGTACCCGACCTTTCAAAACTGACTTTTGTGACACGAAGATGAATTACTTGAGATCGTACTTGTCCCTGTACGAAGCCACCGGACAGTTAGGGACCAACACCAGTCACGGCATTACGTACGAAGATTACGCAGGAGGCTATGCTTTGTGGGCTTTCGATCTCACTCCAGACCAAGGCAGCGACGAGGGACATTTCCACCCTATAAAATCAGGCCAGATTCGTGTGGAACTTCAGTTTGCAGAAGAAGTGAAAGAGACAGTGAACGTCATCCTGTATGCAGAATTCGATAATACGATAGAAATCAACAGTTTGAGAGAAGTCATTCTAGACTATTAGAAGCTATGGAAGACTGTTATCCCTCTTTACCTAGTGGAGAAACTTTGGACATGGAATGTGAGGAGACCGTGGAAGGAGAATCCCAAGACAAAGACGAAGAAGTTGTCATGATGAAGTCGAGATGGCCGAACAAGAAGCCCATTTAGTCTCCTGTTTTGCCAAACACTTGATCGAAAAAATGACGCAAGTGATCAAGAAAGATTGCTATGGATGTCAAAACGATCATCCCAATCAAATTCAACACGATAAATGCCTGATGCTGAGTCAAGAAGAAAAATTGGACGAGTATCTGGACGAAGCTTGGAGTCTCATCTCGGACGAAGTCGTGTTGCATCAGTGGTATAAAGACTTGCGTGAACATTCTTGTCCACCATTAACCACTCAAGAGATCGATCGTATCGAAGCTCTCCTGAATCAGAGTGAGGAGACGAAACGAAGAAACGGTTATTTGTCAGACATTTTCAAGCAAAAAGTCAGGATCGAATTGATGACTTATTATTACCTGTGAAGAAGAAAGAAAACAAAACATGGATACCTGGGAACTTTATTACCTTTTGAACCACAGTTCGTATACGTCTTCTTGGAATCCTGTCGTCTGTGCTAAAGATGAACTCCCTCATCGCAAACCTCAAGACCATCTAGCTTATGTCATCAACACGAACGACAGTCATCTCCCAGGAACCCACTGGGTAGCCGTTTACTTTCCTCAAGAAGGATGTGTGGAATATTTCGATTCGTACGGATTGCCCCCTTTGGAAGACGATATCATTGACTTTATGAGAAGAAATGCTCAGACTACCCGATTCAATAATGTGAAATTACAAGGCACAGATTCCTTGGTGTGTGGACAGTACTGTGTGTATTTTCTGCATCATCGCAGCCTGGGCTATTCCTGAGAACATTTAGTGACTCATTTTGATCCTCGTTCTTCTTCAAGAATCGATGTGAAAGTAGATCGATGGTTTTGTGACCAGTATGCTTATCTTTTGTCTCAAGCTAGGAAACGTAGTGTCCATCAATGGCCTAATGACTTCCAACAGTGGAAATCACAATTTCATTCACAACGTTGTCAGCCCTGTTTAAAGTAGAGTGTGAATTGAAAAAAAATGTTTGTGATTTGAAAAAAAAAATGTTTGATGTTATATTGTTGGATTATTGTTAAAAAAATGTTATAGTTGTTGGTTAGTGTTAAGCGATTTTGAATACAAAAATGTTGTGTTTTGAAAAAAATGCCTTTGCCTTTTGTTTGGCTATAAGAATGTTGATTCATGCTCTTTGACTTCTTGCTATCCCTCTCATGACACTCATTGAACTTTCCGGCTCGAAAACCGTGGAGGCATGTTTTCCTTCACGTCCGCGCTTTGACTTTAAGAACCCGGGGAGTTTCCAGTCTAACCATCCATTGTCGACTCATCCTCCTACGAAGATGTGCTCCAAACTAGCTAAGCTAAACGAAGCCTACGTGAATTTGCATAGGGTCAGACACAGTCTGATACCGAAGCCAGAAGAGATAGAGAATGTGAGAATGCTAAAAGTCACTGAAGACCTGATAGAAGAGCTCTTCAGAGAAGAAGTGAAGAGGGAGAAAGAAGAATGGACAGAGAAGTACAGACTTCAGAGACAGCAGCAACAGCAACAACAACAACAACATCAGCAGCAGCAGCAGGAACCTGAACCTGACAGAGGCTTTGTCGATTGTCGTATCGACACCAAAGAGTTCTTTTTCTCTTTCCGAAGAAGCAGACCTATCGTCAGAAAGTCTATCCTCAAAGGATGTCGCATTCTTAGAAACTAAAAGATTGCCATAGCAAACAAAAAAAAAAGCCAGCCCTTTTCAGGGCTACCCCAATACTCTAGAAAAGAAATAACAATCGATTTGCCAATGTGTGTAGGTAGAGTAGTGTGAATATAAACACTGACTCTTTTTTTTCTAGTGTGAGGGTATGTGTTTGTGTGTAGGATTGTGTGTTTGTAAGTGCTCACGTACGTTGGTGTGGATAGTAGATTAAGATCATGTTTTTGGCTATTTGGGGTGTGGGGAGAGTAGATTTGGGGGTTTGATTGGATTGCTTTGCGTATGTGGATAGTATATTGAAGTGATTAATGAAAATTTTTTAGAATAGTAATGGGTAGTATAAAAAAAGTGAGTGAGTGTTTCTTTTAGGTCTGCGCGTTGTTTTGGTCATGATCTAGGTAAGATCAATTTTATGTTTTAGGGGGAAGTTTTCCTTCACGTCCGCGCTTTCAGTATAAATTAAAACTCGCTGGGCAGTCTAGCTACCCTTGTTGATTGATGAAGAGAATGAATATCAGAATTGTAAAGCTTCTAGAACTCCAGATGCACCTGGAATATGCCAGGCGCCTGTTGAATGAATTGGCCGCGGAGGCCATTGTCGAAGAGGGAAGGATGAGAGAGGAGGAGGAAAGAAGAAATAAAAGAGGAGGAGGAAAAGGAGAGAAGAAATTTCAGAATCCCAGAGACAGAAAATTGGGATTCTGAAGCCACATATCCCGCCTCTGCTCTCCCCCAAAAAAGAGTGAAAAGAGACTGGGGAAGAAGATGTGTGTGTGGCGCCAGGCCACGAAGGTGCCAGCATTAGATTGGTGCATCTGGAGTTAAAAACCAACAGCCCTTTTCAGGGCTACCCAATACTCTGGAAAAGAAATAACAATCGATTTGCCAATGTGTGTAGGTAGAGTAGTGTGAATATAAACACTGACTCTTTTTTCATAGTGTGAGTGTATGTGTTTGTGTTTGTGTTTGTGTGTTTGTGTTTGTAAGCGCTCACGTAAGTTTGTGTGAATAGTAGATTATGGGTTTGTTTATTGTTTCTTAGCGTATGTGGAAAGTATAGTTTGGGTTTTGTAACCGCTCACGTACGATTGTGTGGATAGTAGATTATGGGTTTGTTAAATGTTGCTTCACTTATGTGGATAGTATATTATATGAAATGAGAAAGTAGGGGGATGTTTTCCATCACGTCCGCGCTTTTCGTATAAGAACCCACAAGGTTTAATGTTCAAACCATTCTACAAAGAATAAAAAAGAAGATGGAAGTGTCCCAACTGTTCAATGATTTAAGGCATGTTTATTTTTGGATGGTGGATGGTGAATATGGAGTTGAAAGGATTGAAAGAGATTGGAGGTTAAGAACCAGTGTGCACTATGTGAACGAATTAAAATTAGCCAGGGAGATGATAGAAGGATTAATTGAAGAAGAAGTGAAGAGACTGAGAGGGCTAATAAATCCCCCTTATGTCAGAGTGGGAACATTAAAAGAGGCCCTGGAGAAGGTAGAAGAAGTAAGAAGGTTTTTGGAAGAGATAGAAAAAAGGTCAGAGTGGCCCTTTGTCAAAAGGAGTGTTGAAAGATTGAAAAAAGGGGAAGAAAAGATGAGAAAGGTGATAGATGAAGAAGTGGAGAAAATAAAGGACAGGTGGGCAAAAGATAGAAAAGAAGAAGAAAATAGAAAGAAAATGGAAGAACTAGAGAAACTGAACGCTAACTGGATAAAAATCCAACAGAAGTTCCGAGCCATGGGTCACCCGGACTGGATACCAGAAACAGAAAAGAAGAAGAAGAAGAAAGGAATGATGGAAAAAATAAGAGAATGGATAAAGAAATTAAGGAGTTAGAAGAAGAAGAAGAAACCCAAAGGCCCTTTTCAGAGCCACCCACATTTCTCGAACAGAGACTGACTTTCCATTGCCTACCCTTTTTTTTAAAAAAATTTTTTTTTAAAAAAATCCCATGTTCAATTCCCAATGTCCCTAAAGTAGTTTTTTTTTCTAACATGTTCAATTCCCCTTGTCCCTAGACAAACCCAAACTCTATTCCCATGTTCAATTCCCATTGTCCCTAGACAAGCCCAAACTCTATTCCCATCTTCAATTCCCCTTGTCCCTAGACAGACCCAAACTCTATTCCCCATGTTCAATTCCCCTTGTCCCTAGACAGACCCAAACTCTATTCCCCATGTTAAATTCCCATTGTCGCTAATCTTACCCAGGGTTTTTTGCCCATGTTAAATTTCCATTGTCGCCAAAGTGACCCAGGGTGGTTAATGTTAAATTTCCATTGTCGCCAAAGTGACCCAGGGTGGTTTTTAATGCTAATTCCCATTGTCGCTAAAGTGACCCCATTCACTACTTATGACCGACATGAGCTGAGTTTTGCAGGAAAAACTGTTTTATTGTCTTTTTAAGAAACTATATGTCCTTAAAATTAATGACAGTTTTCCCATTGCCTTTCTTTTTCGTTCCTTTCGAAATCGCTTGCTAATTTTCTGCCAAAGCTAGTCATCGTTTTATAGGGCTAATGAAGGGGAATATATCGCCTTATAAATACAAAAAAGTGTCAGTTTCGAACTTAGTTCCTTGTCAAGCTAAATCCTGATAAATGTTTGGAGAATAATAATGACCAGACGGTGTAAAAATGGGAAAGTTAATAATCCTTACCAAAATTATGATTAACTGATCGCCAAGAGGCATCGCAGAGAAATTAAATTGATGGGGTTCAAGAACTCAGGCTAGAAACCTGCCAAGAGGACTATTTTCGCGAGTCTCGTATGACCGAATCATACAAATACGTCTACAAATTGGTAGTATCTAAGAGATAAATTAGGACTCCGTGTCTTTTGGCGCTTTTTGCACCTGCTTTAACAATAAAATGTGTGTATGGAGTCATTGTATTCTATTCTATAGATGTAGGTGAGAGAGACGAAAATCCCTTGCCAGAGAAAAGGGCCGTATCATATTACCAGCACAGCAGGATTGCTGTCATTGGTGGAATGATAAAAAGAAAATAAGGCTGCAAAAGAACAAAATCAAAGTGAAACACAGGTGTGCATCGCATTAGATAAACGTTCTACTCAGCTACAAATAAGAGTAAATGCCAAGATTGAAGAATTGGTCAAATATGCAGTTTTATTCTATAGAGTCACCTTGACATTTTGAAGTCATCCAAACAGCTGTCACGTATTAGTACAATGTGGAACTGGACATAACACAGATTTTGGATTACGTTTGGCTTTAAGATATAGTTCGGTGGTCTCGTGTTAGATTACTATATGAACCACAATTTATACCAGATTATATACGGTGGATTGAAAGATTATCAATTACCTTTACCTAAACACTCGCTTCCCTTTCAACACAATCTCACATAGGTTGTGGCAAATGGTCATTATTATAATTACACATTACCCACATATTTTCCTTGATATATCACTGTCAATGTTGAACATATTTTTTCGCGGCAAACGTCAAGAATTCAAGGACACCTTTCAATTTCAGAAGAAAATAAAAAATATTTCGTTAAAGCAACATAAGACTAACCATCTTCAGGTCGCAACGTGTTTTCGTTATGCTCTGATTTCTCTATAGTTTTCAAGTACAAAAGACCCTAGCTACGGGCCTTTTCGGTAACCTAGTTATCTCCCTCTCGTATTAGGTATTTACTACATCCGGTAGGTAATTAAGCCGCTGGACAAGAAGGTAGCTGCTATCGTCACTAACAAATGCGTCTTTGTCAAGTGTTTTGTATTAAGTTATGATAATCATGACAATGGGGGAAAGGTCTGGGGAACTACATGTGTATGCATCGACGAAATAAAGAAAATCTCCGTCTGTCTGTCTGTCTGTCTGTCTCTCTGTATATATATATATATATATATATATATATATATATATATATATATATATATATATATATATATATATGTATATGTGTGTGTGTGTATGTATGTGTTTGTGTGTGTGTGTGTGTGTGTGTGTGCGTGCGTGTGTGCGTGTATACAAAAACGCAGGTATCGTGACTATTAGAAAATAATTACTAGACCGAAACCGGAGGACCATCCCAACACATAATTTTATACAACTATTATACCTTACACTTTTTTTCTTTTTTGTATGCAAATAAACAAAGCAAATTAAAATATATAAAGTGGTAATTCCTAATAAAAACACGATATTCCATGATTAAAACAATATAGCATACACATGATATAACACACACAATACAATAGATTGACCCTTGGTCAAGATCTCTAAAATGTATGGACCATGATATAGATACCAGCCGCAAGACTTCGTGCCTTTGGAAGGAAGTATATGTCATAAAGAAATACATAGGGATGGAAAACAAAGGGACCCGCTCCAGGAACATTGTGAGCACGACATATGGTACAAAATTAATGCAACTAGCAATGAGCAAACCCTGAACAAGAATAATAAATACTTTGTATCTTCAAAATTGTTTTGATTTGTTTCAGAAAAACAAACACCCACACTGGGGGGTTACGGAAACTCATTAAAGCCTTTAAAGTGAGCGCAAGTAAAACAGTATACAGCTACCGTTTGTAAAATAACCCTGACAAAATGTCCAGCTATTGTGGAACGTCATCAGTGGATTATAGATTCGTATGATTAAAATACGCAATAAAAAAAATGGAACGCAATGGAAAAAAAATAAGCAATGGAAATATTTTTGTTTTAATTTTTATCATTGAAAAAGATTAAAAGAAGCTTTTAATCATCATATGCATACGCATGTTTGAATTGCAGAACAGAAAATATAATTAATTTTCAAAACTGACTATACTAATTGTAAGAAACGTGCCCTTTTGAGAAAGTATGCAATCGTCGCAAACAAATGGAAACTATCACATAAAATAATGTTCATTGAAATTTTTTTTGATAATATAAAGCTTTAATTAAAGTAGACAGCGGAATGTATTTATTTTATTTTTAAATGATTTGTTTGATTAAGGAAGGTTAACAGAAGGATTCCATCATCTAGTGCATATTCTAAGTGTTTTGTATAATGTAGAACATCATCATGAATAAAGGTTCATAACTGACTTACTTAAATAAAATGCTACTTTCAACATTCGGGCCCCGAGTGGCCGAGTGGTCTAAAGCGCTCTTCGTTACGGATCACTGCCATCTCACCTCTGTCTGCGGCGGTTCGAGTCTAAGATTCAGCCAATGTGGGCATGTGAGAAAGCTTGCCAGTAGCTTCTCGTGGGTCGGTGGTTCTTTCCGGGGTTTTCCGGGTTCTTCCTCCCCATTAATACTGGCCGCCATGTATAGCCTATCGTGCTGAAAAATGGCGTTAAACCCCACAACAACAACAACAACAACTTTCAACATTCAGTTTAATTGTAATTAGTTGTTTGTTGTTTGTTTTTTGTATGTTTGTGTTGTTATTGCTGTTGATTTGCCAAGGAATTGTGTGTTCACTATTTTATTATTCCTAAATTATCTTCTTCTACACTTTTTAAAATTTTCAATCGCAAGTATCTGCACAGGTTATCCACATACCATTGATATATGATTTTATTCATTGTGCCTAACAGTTATTTGTTAATTATTTTATCCCGCATTTATTTAGGGTATTTAATTGGAAAGTTTGCCCATAGCGCCAAATATAATTTTATTCACTTCGTTCTGTTTTGCAATGAGTGAACGTCGACCAACGGCAATACCTACCGGAAATGCTTCTAGCGTAATCTCCATAAGCTAAAGAGCTCGAAGGAAAGGGCAGATAATGAGGTTACAGAAAGAGGCTGTGGCAATTTGAAAATGTTCTCAGGTCGTCCAACATTGACGTCATTACTACATCTAGAAGTCATACTTAGAACATGCATTTTCTACTTTTTATTCATATACAACAAACTGTAAAAAAAAAGTATAGATTCCTTTGCGCCGTTTTTATAATTTTGTTATTTAAAAAATAACACGTCAATGAATAGTTATTGGCAACATTAAGTTTAAAATTTGAACAAATTTAAATAAGTAAGATTAGAGTTGAACAAAAATGTGTGATGAAAAAAATTAAAGTAAAAATAATGTAATCAAATGTAAAACCGATTTGACACGAACTTGTGAAAATGTAGTTTTTCATTCGTATTAAGCAGAAGATCCATAAATTTTGTTCAGTGGTCTTAAGCCAGTGGTCCTAAATAAAAATAAAACGTCACAGAAATATGCCTTATTTACTATTTTATGAAACTCGACTATGTATTATATGGGTTTTTGTTTAAATCAAATTTGATGAGGACAGTTTATGACTCATTAGTCAGCAAAGATTCGCTTTCTAATTAATATATAATGACTGCTTGTCACTTTTAACAGTGCATTGTGGAAGTTAACCAACAGTCACCCTCCCTGCCATGAGCTATTCAAGAAGTGAACTTTTGACCTTGCAAGCCCAAAGATATAGAGCAAAACTTTTTTAATTTTAATTTGGTAATAAATTAGTATTTTAAGAGGTTTTTGTATGATGGTATGATGATGCCCGATGACGTACCAATGGTGGGACACACGTTGGTTTATAAACTAATACTTAGGCCTTCTCACTGAATAATAAATAATCATGATAATAATTATTCCTTACAATCAGAAAAGTATACAATTTTAAACACATGTATCCGATAGTAAAATTCATAACCCACAAGTACCCCATCACATGAAGGACTCGAATTTTTTTAAAAATCCGTTTCCAGGTGTCTATGTCCCCCTCCCCCCAGAAGATTTGTTAACTTTTTTGAATCTGAAGACAGTATTTTAAAACATTTTTCAGTAAAATATCTATAGGTTACTGCATTTGTATGGGAAAATATGAACGAGTTTTTTCGGATGTAAATACTGCACGACCTTGGGACAAAACGAGATCATATTTTCCCATACAAATGCAGTAACCTTTTTATCATATGCTCATTTTTTAAAAATTCTACCTAATGTTTAATTATATTAACAAAATACACAACAAGAAACAAAATAACTGAATGTATGCCGTATTCCAAACTAAATACACAAGCGCAGATCCATCATTACACAATAACAACATTATTAAATTAAATCTGAACTTAGTCGCGCGCTCGACATAATTTTCGAAAGAAAATGGCGCGTCTTGTTAAAATTGAAATTTGGAGTCATATTTTGAATGAATGCACATTGCAACAACTTTTCCATTTGATCTGAAATGAATAGATTTTGGTATTTTTTGTCGATTCTACGAAAATCCGTGATTATGGACTGGATTTATATGACAATTCCACATGAAATACAACGGATTGAAGAAGCGAGGAAGAAGCGTGTTGACATCTGCAAAAGTGTTTCTGTTTCTGTCATTGAATGTTTGAAATCATAATGTGGTAAACATATGAAGTCTTTCAATTGAAATTATCAAAAAGACGCTATGGAATTTAATGCTTATTTCACTTTGAGTGCGGTAAGTAGGATGTAATTGCACTTATATTCGAAATTATAGTACAATTTCTAAATGTGTAATCAAGATTGAGAACCTATGAGATGGCTAATGTAATTCGGATTTGCAGAACTAAGAAAGCCCATTTTGAGGAAATTCAGGATGTAAAACTGTAAGTGCATTTTTGCCATTCTTATCACCAGCTAAAGAAGACAGCTTATGTCTTGACACTTGTATGTTATTTGTAAGGACCCTTTCTTGCGTCTATTGTATAGCTAGCCTAAATCCGAAACATTGTATCAAAAAGTTAACGCAGAATGTGCCAAAGCAACTGGTATGTGACAGTCCACGAAACAATTGCTTTACTTCATACAGAAACAAATTTAAACAATCACAACGTAAAACGCCTACTAATCGAGTGTACATTATTTGTTTACAAATCAAAAGTGCAGGCGTCTGCGTCCATTGTTTGTTTACAACAGAAAGTAGTTCCTTTATGCACATGAATGGAATATGAAGGTGTGCAATATCGTAAACTACTGAATGATTCTGACAATGTAAAGTGAATGGAGAAAAAATGAACATATAATAAAGTAAATTATCTTTCGGTGTCTTTGTTAGTAACGACATTGATGATTTCTTCCCAGTAACGTCTCGTTAAAGAAAAGAGCTAAAGTCTAGTGATTTTTTTTCAGTACCGCCTATATACCAATGAAATCCCCCTAGGAGTCAACCCCCTCCCCCCATCATCAGCATTCAAAGCCTACACAATGCATGTATTTATGGTGGGTGATTTTACAGCTTATTTTCAACAAGCATCGAGCAAGACCCAGACATTATGCAATGAACTCGATACGTTTGTCTTTAAAATTTAACGGTCAAAATATCACATGTGGTTACAGAAATAACACTCACCGCGCTCATGCGGGAACTGCTGCACTTAAAGGTGAAATTTCCTCGAAGCAGTGCTTGTAGTAATCAGCTTTGGAATAGTGGATTAATCGAAACATTACTGCACACGCTAGCATTGTTTCCTCCGCCAAGGATTACGATTGGGATGCTGAACATTACCATCAATACCCAGTCGTCTATATCTTCCATAATGCTAGTTTTAATACGAGGTTTTGTTCAACAAAGCAACCCTGGTCTGATATGTGCTGCATAGCTGAGACTATGGTGAAAAGCGTTTTGAAAGAGTTAATTACAGAAGGATCAACGTCGAAATTGGAAGATGAGTATTGCGCACTTGCAGAAGGGTGAAAAACGTAATTAATCATGTCATTTTACTTTCAGATGCACAGTATTTCAGTGCCTTTATTTTCTCGTATCCTGTTTACTTTGACAGCCATCCGTTTCCAAATTTTCACAACGTCAGAAAAAGGTTGATCGTTAGTTATTGCCCTGCTGAACAGGCAGTCCATACAACCAGCTTGCAAACCACACAAATTATGTTGTTGCTTCGTAGGTCATTAACTGATCACCTGTTTCCTGAAGCTGCATTTTAGTCCCTCCCCTGTGCCACCGTCCGATAGCTCCGCGCGGACACAACCTGGTTCCATTTTTACACCTGCGAAATGGAACCGAAGAGCTGGTTGCTTTGCTCTGTTTAACTTGATGACATGTAATGTCAGGTCATTAAAACCCCACCCGAACATTATAATAACTTTTTTGAATGTTCTTTTTTGACACTTTATATTCATATGTACAAAGAAAAGAACGTTATTAATATCATTAGAGTCTCAACAAAATTTTCCGGGAATAGTATTACATTCATTTCTGACGGAAACTAGTCACGTGCTACCGGATAAAAAATTTACCGCAGTAAACCGTGTGGAGAGAGAGGGAGAGAGAGAGATTGCAAATATACTATATACGCAGCACGACTGCACAAAAATCATGCAACACAATACTATAAACGATATCATATTAAGCAGAGACTGTATATTTATTGTTACTTGTTAATATGTGCTAAATAATAAATTAATATTAGCACTTTCATCCTTTGCGTAGTATTGTAATGGGCGAAAGCTTATATATATGATAATGAAACCTTGTCCACGTGATAAGCAAATTTTATCTTGGTTAATGTCCAAGATGAAATACCATCAATGGAAGATCACTACTCAATTACATCTGGAAGATTAGTTACAATGCCATTGATTTATCAACAAGAGATGCAAGAAAATGAATATAACAATGAACACAATGAATATAAATAAAAATCAATATTTGTGGAAAAAATGATAATATAATTATTATTAACTACTGAGACTGAAAAATGAAACACTGATCCCTTGAACAATCAGTAAGCATTATAGCAAAAACCTTGTAATTTAGAATGGAGTCCTAAGATAAGTCAACATGGTTCCAACAATTATAGGTTCTTCATTTATCATAACCGATCACATTCCGATAGATCGAAGTAGCACCACATTACAGAATAAATTTAGTCCTTGTGAATCCAGGTTATGACCCCTGGCGCCGTTATGTGCTCCAATGTTAAGTGACTAAGTATTCGTTTCCTTCTGGTTTTTTTTGTTGGTATAATTGTTTGCTAACTAAACACCATAAGGTGACTGTAAGTTAGACTTTGGTACACAACTGAAGAGGGACAAGACAAAATAGAAAGCCGTTAAATATCACAGAGTTAAACCGTCGAAAACGAAGTTCTAATTTACAAACATAACATATTAACAAAATATGAATAGTAAAATCATGAAAAAGTATCGTCCAACATGATAGGTGTATGTTGTTGTTTCATTTGGCTGTTTGTTTAGACATACGATCTATTACTAGAATGCTGAGGAACTGTATTAATTGTTACGCATATTTGATTTAATTTATATTTTACTTTATTTAATTGTTTGTAAGTTTTAAAATCATTTCATTTTAATTTCATTACATGTCAAAGTAATGTAGTTTTGTTTACTAGGAACTCGATATTTTTTTCATAAAATAGTTTGATCTTGACTCTTCAGATGTAAACACCTAAAGCTGACCTAGTGTCGACCTTAATTCAGAAATCACTGAGACAAGTAAACAAGTTTTTATTTCTATCTTATTCTTAGAGTAAAATGATTGGTTTTTGTCAAGGTCATACTGAGGCTACGTGCTTTTAGACGTAAATACTTCTCAAAGATTCTAGAAAGTTGACCGTCATCCAGTAATCTGTTTTGCGTTCCAAGTTACTTTATAATCTTTGTTTATTGAGATATTTCTCAGTCAGATTGGAGTTATTTTAATGTTTATTCGAATTACTTGGATTCAAAAGGATTAATTCTTTTTCCTGGAAATATATGAGTGCTCATACAGAATTCTTGGAGGAAGACATTTCATTAAATTTTATTGGGAAATTCAAACACCGGATTATTGTTTGTGAAAAACACAGAACTGTAGAAACACCATCACAATAATACCTACATTATATGTCATTGCCTTCCATCTTGGATTCTTCGTCGGGACTAGAATTTGAATTCATTAGAACATTTCATTATTATGTTTTCTAAAATTTAATTCGTGGATTATTCTTGGATTATTTTTGGATTTAATTCTTAAAACTGTATGTTCTTTTTTTAAAAAAATTTACAGAGTTTTTCCAGGGAAATAAATTGTTTGTTAAACTTTTCAAAGCATGTTGCTTTCATTCGTTCATTTATTGTTACTATTGATTCGAACCTAATCACGTAACATAAAATAATACAAATGTCCTGTTTCCATGATCGCATGAATGTAATAATTCAGTATATAGTTGATTCCATGGTTGTAGGCATGAAATTTATTACATAGTTGATTCCATGGTCGTACGCATGCAATTTATTATATAGTTGATTCCATGGTCGTATGTATGTAATTTATTACTTAGTTAATTTCATGATCCTACGCATGTAATTTATTACGTTGTTGATTCATTGGTCGTACGCATGTAATTTTTATTACATCGTTGATTCCATGGTCGTACACATGTCATTTATTAGCTGTTGATTCCATGGTCGTACACATGTAATTTTAATTACATTGTTGATTCCATGGTCGTACGCATGTAATGTATTACAATGTGGATTCCACAGTCGTACGCGTGTAATTTATTAGATAGTTGATTCCATGGTAGCATGCCTGTAATTTCTTATAAAGCTGAGTGCATGGTCGTACGCATGTAATTTAAAATGTAGTTGATTCCATGGTCGTAGGCATGTAATTTACTACATTGTTTATTCCATGGTCGTACGCACATAATACGTTATTTAGCTGATTCCATTGTCGTACGCATGTAATTAATTACATAGTTGATTCCATAGTTGTACACATGCAATTCATGATATAGTGTGACTACAATCTATCTGGAACCTCTTTGGTTCTATTGGTAGGAGAGCGTCGAACTCTTAATCTAAGGGTCGCGAGTTCAATACCAGCTTGAGCCAGCTCTTGTCGACTGCCTCAGTATGTCCATGTTAAAGACACTTACCAACCGTTTCATCGGCATGATGCAATCAAAAGTGTAAAAGCAAAAAGATATAATTTACCTTGTAAATACAAAAATCTAAGTATAAAGATGTCTGCTTTTGGGGAGTTTTCACACGTTATAAAACTATCCAAGACTGCTCACTTCAAATATAAAATATAATTCGTCATTATTATTCCTCATTAGTACTCCTCATTATTATTTGTTTTTTGTTAAAAAAAATTCTTCTTATTTTTTGTGTGCTTTTATTTGGGTTTTGGTGGGTGGGGTGGTGGTGGTGACGTAATAAGATTATGCTGTCTATGTTCATATAGAAGTTGGGTCCAACTGCAAACCACATAGTCATTGATCTGTTGTTGCATAGACACATCAAGGATCTCATTAAAACGGAATTTTGTCTTTGGAAAATACAGTATTGATGAAATTTTTAAATTTATATAGATCGGATGATATAGGAAAAATCTACTGCGACGGGAAGTTTAATGTCAGTATCTTAGCTAAAAATACAGAACCACAAAAAAGTCGTTTGAATTTTTTTAATTTTCTTCAAGAAGATTCATTTAAAAGAGACCAAAGCTGGGCCCCGAATATCCGAACGGTCTGGGGCGCTTGCTTTTACATACATCTCATCTCTGTTATTCGTGGGTTAGAGTCTCAGGCTCGGCCAGTGAATACGCGAGAAAGTTTGTCAGTAGCTTCGCGTACCAACTGTAGTATAGTACATTTCAAGATGTTGGCTAACTATGGAGTCATTGGGCCTAAATCCTAATTGGTTCTTAATTAAAAATTAAAATTCTGTATGTAGACGTATCAGTATTTAAAAACAATTTTTGCTAGCTTTTTCCTAAGGAACTAATTAACGGGAATAGACAATAGCTATCCGGATTATGATCGTTGCTTTTATAGGCTGGCGTTATATTTCTTTATTTCATGCCAGGTCGTGAAATATTGGATCTTCCAAGAGAAATGCATTTAATAACACACTGGTGTGAATTACCCCAAAGTTGTATTGCACAGTCGTCTATTGACATCGATAACGTTACGACCAGGAAATTTAATCTGCCATTTCAGCATTTGTTTGGTCTAGTGGAAACTATGACCACCTGCTATTCAGGAGAGTCAGGTTCAAATGCCAATGTTCTTAAAATTTTTGTTTTCCTTCAATTTATTTGTTTCTTTGCTTCTGTTTACCTTGAATTAGGAAGGAGAATTGTGTTGCCATTAATATTTTATGTGTGACTATACAGGAAAAAACAACAAGATAGCAGCTGACATAATCACCGGACAGCGTAAGAAATGGCTACATCAATATGTTATATATATATGTCTAGCCCATACGTATAAGCGTTAAAATTGCTTAGTACGAGTGAATGACGAACACATTTGATTTTGTGAAAATACTGAGATTTTGGCCCACTCACTGAAACAATACTGCGGAATAGTCCACATTGGACCGACTGATTAAACCTAACTGTCTAGGGCAGAACAGGTAAGTTTGATAACCTCACTCTTGCAGGTTTGATGTTTAACTTAAGGTATTGATTATCCAGTATGGTATTGATGTATCACATAGGATATTGAAGTATCAAATAATATATCGATGTATCTCATAAGGTATCTTATATCACTTAGGGCATTGATTATCACAGAGGGTATTGATGTATCACATAGGGTATTGATGTATCACATAGGGTATTGCTGTATCACATAGGATATTGAAGTATCAAATAATATATCGCTGTATCTCATAAAGTATTTTATATCACTTAGGGTATTGATTATCACAGAGGGTATTGATGTATCACATATGGTATTGATGTATCACATAGGGTATTGCTGTATCACATAGGATATTGAAGTATCGAATAATATATCGATGTATCTCATAAAGTATTTTATATCACTTAGGGCATTGATTATCACAGAGGATATTGATGTATCACATAGGGTACTGATGTATCAAATAGGGTATTGATGTATCACATAGGGTATTGATGTATCACATAGTGTATTGATGTATCACATAGTGTACTGATGTATCACATAGTGTATTGATGTATCACATAGTGCATTGATGTATCACATAGGGTACATCAAAATAGTGTATTGATGTATCACATAGTGTATTGATGTATCACATAGGGTATTGATGTATCACATAGGGTATTGATGTATCACATTGAAAACTGATATATCACTTAGGGCATTGATTATCACATAGGGTATTGATGTATCACATAGTGTATTGATGTATCACATAGGGTATTGATGTATCATATAGGGTATTGATGTATCACATTGAAAACTGATATATCACATAGGTTAAACTGAAGCTACTTGAGACAATTAAAGCTTGCTTCACTGATAAGATTAATTTAAATTTTCGTTTCTTCCATATTTTCCAGTGTACCTCTAAACTAGTAGGACATTTATCTTACTGAGGTATCAGATCCATTTTCTTTTGCAACAATAACACGTTTCGAGATCTTATCATACTCTGAAGTTCCTGTTGGTTTCCTATATAAACTGTGTAGGTCCTAATAACTAGCTGTGTAGGTCCTAACAACTAGCTGTGTAGGTCCTAACAACTAGCTCAACCAGTATTCAACAATGTCTCGATGAAAAGGTGATTTGAAATGAGTAAGTGTTATCAAGGTTTTAGTTCCCAGTTATAATTAAATAAATACGTGTCACCTAATATAGGGCTAGCATGATACAATTTAAAATAAGGTTACTTTGATACAATTTAAAATAAGGTTACTATGATACAATTAATAACAAGGATACTATAGCGAAGTTTGAATAGGATAGGATTTAATGATTGGAAACTGGTACAATAAGCATGTCACCGTTTAAGTCACCAGTTATTATAAAATATTAGTGGTACTGGTAAACTTTTTCAATTTTATTTCCAGATTTTTCCAGTAATAATATGGTAATATTATAAGCCAATTAATAATCAGCTCTTAAAATCTGGACGGGGACTACTACAAAACTTGAACCGGGAATCTCTCTCTCTCTCTCTCTTTATATATATATATATATATATATATATATATATATATATATATATATATATATATATATATATATATATATATATATATATATATATATATATATATATATATATATATCAGTTTAACAGTGTCACACGTGTTTTTGTTGTATTGTAACATACTATTAATTCAAGTTCTTCGTGGTATTGTGATAAATTACATTTGAATCAGTATATATATATATATATATATATATATATATATATATATATATATATATATATATATATATATATATATATATATATATATATATATATATATATATATATATATATATATATATATATATATATATGTGTGTGTGTGTGTGTGTGTGTGTTGATTTTAGAACAAAGCAGTGGAAATATTTAATTATTTCAGTTTAATATTTTCAGAACTTTAAGTACAGAACTAAGTTACCACTAAATCAAACCATTCAATTGCTCTAACCAACAAATCTCAGAACATGGCATTGCAGCTACAGGTTTATCTATTTAAAAGTATATATTTGTGTACCCTTATCAACGAATATGCTTGTGCCGTTAATTGACTTAGAGGTGTGATTCTAATGATAAATACCCTTGTAGTTACTATACTTAGCAGCTTTATGGTTATTCTTCTTAAGAGAACGTAAACTTGACAGTCAATTTGATAGCGAGAAACCTTCCAGCAAAATAGCGTGGAAAAACCGCTGAAAGAATATTCAAAGTTTATGCACGAATAACGTTTCATCCATCCCTAACAAGAAATGTCGACTAAGTTTAGATAGGACTGCCAATCTCGATAGATAACACCGATAGCTGATACTTTATGCGGGGTCACGTGCATTCCAATATGCCTTTTAATGAAAAGAAAACATGTTTGTTTACCAGTGCAATTACCTTTATGGAGCCGATATCCACGAAGTCGAAGGCAGCGTAACCCAGAAAATCAGACCAGAAGAAACGTGAAGATTTATTGCTTAGTTTTCAGCGTATTGAGTCTTTGCTTTTAGTGATTTGCATGGAGAATAAAACGAAAATATCTGTAGGGGAAAAAAAATATGAGAATCGGACATACTTTTCAGTTTATTAGCTTAGGTAAATTTCTGTTAAAATATAAATTCATTAATAATCCCCTTCAACATTCCAAAAGGCTTTTGGCATCAAATGAAACTCATAGTGTCTTTAATACTTAGAGATAACATGTAATTTTAATTCGAACTTAGCATTTCAAAACCAATAACTGCTTTCTTTATCCTTTGACCTTCAAACCACATAAAATAAGAGGGGAGAAAATTGTAATCGATTCATATGGTCTCCATTTCACCAATCAGTGATTAATGTGATCATTTAATAGCATAATTTATTTATTTTTAGCTAAGAATTGTACTAATCATTGATTTGAATACTGGCGCGTAAGTTAGTGGTTGCCGTTATGGAAAGTCATTGCAATCTTTATTTCAGTTTACATAATCAGTAAAGAAAATCTAAAATCACCCATGCTGTTTCACTTCATATTTTTTGAAATTTGTTAGGTGCGAAATTATTTTTCGGAAGGACATCGTAAGCCTGATCTAAAAGTCGTGCTCTTAAATAAAAAATAACCTATCGTAATAGCTTGTAGGACTTTAACCGTGTGACGATTTTAACACGAAGAAGCAGCCAGGTACGCCTCAGAATTACTGCGTATAATATATGTATACGCACACCATTTTATATGGACAAAAACATTATGCTCTATCAACATAATAAATGAAGCATTATATTTTAATCAATTGGAAGTGAAGCATGTTAGATTAATATTCAAACACTGAAGTATGTTAGATTAACAGTCATACACGGTACGACCAACGTGTTCTATGTCAATGGATATCTGCATACTTTATAAGGGGACAGGTAACACGTCATGCCCAGATGTAATACAACCTTCAAAAAATTAGTGTTTGTCTGCACTAGCTGCTTGATGTTCCAAAGTTTATATTAGATTGAAGCAATATTAAAAATACTATGTCAAAGTACAAAAAGTATTTCTACACTTTTTAATCATGCTTCTGTTTAGTTTTAGGACGATAGTAAGTTTTAAGGTAAGAAGACTGGCTAATTAGAAAATAATCAACATATATTTAAATATAATTTATTATTTATCAATGAAAAAGGGTTTAAGTATATATATTTATTTTGGTCACTACAGAAAAAGAGATAGGAAAAATGAACTAAAATACCAGGTTCAAAAAAATATTGAAAAATATGAAACAAAATAAAAATTTCCACAATAAAATAAAATAAATTTCATAATACTATTTAACATATTTCTTGAATCCTTGATATGATGGATGTACATATGAACTTGGGTACAGTGCCATAGTCTTCGTGCTATATGTTTTATTTGCAGTCACACGAAATTTTAAATACTTTAAAAACATCTCTTTGATATATTCGTCAAAATCACATTAAAATATGTAAAAACAGTTTACAGTAATATTATTAAACGATTACAAAAAGCATGACCAGTCGTATAATTAAAAAATAAAGCATTTACATAAAACTGGTCATGTGATTTAAAATTTAAACTATTCAGTTTTCCAATTTTAACAATTTCTTTTCCTTTGAATAAACATTCTGGGTTATGATTACATTTGTATATGATTTATTTAACTGTTAGATTTAATAACATTTGCACATAACTATTCAGTGGAAGAGAGATTTCATCAAGTGTCCCAGACGCTTTATCAAACATCATTTTGTTTCTAAAAAAAGACGAATGTATTTATTTTTTTATTATTTGTTGCTGTTTATTTTATAACTGTAATCTATAGCAAAATCCCGTGTTTCTGTATCTTAAGAACTGGCCCATTAGTCGAGGGTAGACTGCGAATTTATATATTTATCTACATTTGTATTAAATATTTATCTATATTTTTATTATGTTAATTAAACTAACTTTTGTTTATTATTAAAGTTAAACTATGGATTGAAACAAGTTGCACAATATTGCTTTGTGAAAGAGCAGCCATCGAAACAGTCTAACTGACTGGAAATGTCCGAGATTTTTTCCCCCAATGCTCAGCGTCTCTTGATTTGATGAAAAACTTCCTGTTTAGCTTGCGTAAAGGAAATATGTATTTTGATGTGTAAGCGTGCATTTTATTGTACCCGTGGTCAATGCATGCATGTAAAGCGCGGCATGCTTGTTTTTATAATGGATATTTATTATATATTTCATGATAAGACAGTAAAATATTTCAGAGGAAGAAAAACGATATACTACTTTTATCGCCACAATGGGAATGAATTTTGGAAGCACTTTCGTTTCCTATTTTGGAAAAATACCAGTCTTTATCTATGAGATTAAAATCTATTTTTCCATATTTAAGTCTACATATTTTAAGATAGACTGTAGACCCGCACAGTATATACTTATTTAATCAGTAAGGAGGCGACAAAAAATGCATATCAACGAAGTCCAAACAGAAAAAGGTAGCTTCAAGTTGTAAATTTATTAAGTCGTTTTTCGCACGAATCGTACAAATTATTAATGACTGAATCTGCATGAACAACATATACAACATTCGGCCACCCAATGAGTATCATACGTCATTTACACTCTACGACAAACGGATTCGTTTTAGGAGGGGAAAAAACGACTGTTTAATAGTAATTGAATTGTGTAAGCAGCGATTCAAACTCTCAACATTATCAACATCATGTTTTGAAAACAGTGGAGAATTTGGACCTTAACGAGTGTTGATTGCAAACTGAAATTATGCGACAGTCGAAATTTGGGTACATCGTCTGTCACTAATTGCCAAGGCCACACATTTCCCGTTTGAACTCAGAAAGGACCACAGTAAAGAACCAAAATCCATACCAGTTAAATTAAAAAATTTAATCTAACGTGTTAAGAAAAATAAAAATCTCTTCATTTTCGTTTGAAAGCAGTCATTAATTTGCCAAAGCACGTTACTTGTACAAGATAAATTTGTAAAAGGTTATAATTTTCTTTGCAAAATTTTGGATTTTCCTTTTATTGATGTAGTAATACATGCATCAGTTGCAATGGCACAGAAATGGAGACAATAATCCATTCAAATCGACTGATTTTGCTTGACAGAATACTTGATAATAAGAAAATGTAGTTTTTTGGGGAGTGGAAATAAAGAAATATTTTACTTGCGAAGCAAAAATATTTTTAATGTCAAGAGCGGCGAAATAGCTACTAGTGAAAATACAAATGTCCCCTTTCCCAGTTAAATATTTTCTTATGTCCACTTTAAAAAGTAGATATCCTGCAGACCTCATGCCACGCTGATTTTGAAATAGAGTTCCAGGGATCAAACATTCAAACCAATAGCGATATAGCATTCCTTATATTTTAATATTTCACAGTCAATACATTTACCTATCACAGCAACCTACCTACCTACCTACCTACCTACCTACCTACATACATACATGTTTGAAAGCTTGTAGTACTTTTCCTTCTACTGATGACCCCAATGGTCTCTCTCTTCTTTCAAGATTATGTAAGCTTTAGTCAAAGTAGAGTTTTCTGTTAACAATTCCAAACGTAACATTTTAATCTTTGAGTTAAGATCCTTGAAACTCGGTCCATCAGAATAGGTATATCATCAGCATTCAAGAAACCACAGTTCAAAACAGTAGAGACACTTGAGAGAGAGAGTTGAGTTGTGAGACACCTCTATGGGTGTATCTACTTCCTCGTTGCACCAAGGTGCGATCAAACGGTTTCATATTCTGAAATATAAAGGTATGTCTTCCATTCAAATGTGACAATTGCTGGTAAACAAACGGACTCCCGTCTGTCGGACATACTCGCTCTTTTGTATTAAAGAAGAAAAGGGGGGCGTGCTAGTACGCCTTTGTACCAAGATACCCCCCTAGCCCTACGTCTCAGCAAACATGGCGCATAAAAGCTATACCGCATTTTTGGAGAGAGAAATGTTGACAATCACGACTTGATCGGCCAGCACTATAGCAAACCTATCATTAGAACGTAGTGTCAAAGAATTGTGTGAACTATTCTTTTGACTTTTCATTCAACTCTAGTGAAGTAATCGGGATAAAAGTCACTCACAAAAGCATCGATGATCTTTTAACCATCGCGTGTCTCTTTTATACTCGAAAAGCAGTCTTGGTATTGATAGACTGGCGGATGCAAGAAAGAATGCACTATTCAAGTCTACATAGTGCAACGTTGTATTAAAGGTTGAGGATTTCACAAATATCGGTTTCTGCGAAGAAGTAAATTTGAACAGCGTGGTAGTCTCCTTGTGACTATGAGTTAGCCTTGTTTTTTTTTCTAGGGGGAAAATTATTTAGATGTAATATTTGCAAGAGACCGTTAAATCAGAATGCAGACTGACAATGGCGACCTCACTTAATGGCAGAAGTTTCTTCAAGACGACCTTACTATTAACTATATTCTCGAAATTGTACAAAACAAATGTTCGACTCAATATTCCAAACAGTCAGTTTTGACAAAGAATTCCACTCGATCCCTACGAACTTATAACATTATAAAAAATGATAATGAATATGTTCTTCTAATAGCAAGGTAGACTGCATACAGATTACACATTTGCCTGTAGCAAGCTAGACCATTGCACATATTACACATTTGACTGTAGCAAGGTAGACAATCGTATAGATTACACATTTGACTGTAGCAAGTTAGACCATTGTACAGATTACACAGTTGACTGTATCAAGGGAGACCATCGTACAGATTATACATTTAACAGAAGAGAGAGATGAACATGTTTTGCAAGTAATTGGAGGCGCTCAACATTAAGGCATAACTGTTCTTTTTCTAACTCATTCTTGTGGAACGAGGATTAGAAGTACAATGACGCATATTATTGAAACGACAACTTCTAAAATAAGTATACGCTACTGGTGAAAAAACCATCACTATATATTTTTGGCAAGAGATAGGCTTTTATAATTATTTCCTTTGATATTATTACGCGTAATCCATTCATGCGAAATGTGCGGAAGAAAATGCTGTAAATATTCAACAATTGAAGGTAGACATCAGAGATAAGACTGTCATAACGGGTAGACATAAACAACAAAGAAATAAGGTATTATATCAGTATATTATTCTCTTTGTGAGAAATGTAGGTTGGAATATATCTGAAACACTAAGTAACTGTGATTGTTTGCGGAAATGCAATCGAAGGTTTGAAAGGCTTGATAAAGCTTTTGTAATTGTAGCCGCAATGCAAAATACAATTATTCAGATTCATTTTTGATAGACCTCATAAAGTCACCTAACAATATAATTTTCACATTATATTCTCTTACAAGCAAATTCCACATGAAAAAGTTGATGTTTATCAATGTCTGGAAAAATAGAATAATGTTTATTATGGTATGATTCGACTCACGATTAACACACACACACACACACACACTCTCTCTCTCTCTCTCTCTCTCTCTCACACACACACATACATACATACATACATACATACATACATACATACATACATACATACATACAAACATACATGCATACATACATACATACATACCAACATACATACATACATACATACATACATACATACATACATACATACATACGTACGTACGTACGTACATACGTACATGCACATATACAGTCTACAATCGTTAGTAAAAGTTCTACCAACAACTAATTGTCGAGTCATACGGCCATCATAGCCTACCGTCTTTATATTAATTATTATGAAATACTAAATAGTGTTAAGAACGTACTCTTCTCCATTGAAATCAAACTCACATTGGAATTGGTAGTCTTTAAGGACATATTATCAGACAAAAGGTACGTTATAAAAGTTAATTGAAAGTTCACGTGAAAAGGGATACAATTTATTTAGATTAAATAAAATGCAGTTATGAAACTTGTACAATGATATCGTATATGAGAATTGCACAATGACAATATATATGAGACTTGCACAGTGACAGTGTATATGAGACATGTACAATGACAGTGTATATGAGACTTGCACAGTGACAGTGTATATGAAACTGGCACAGTGGCATTGCATATGTAATTTGCATAATGGCAATGCATACGAAACTTGCACAATGGCAATGCATATGATACTTGCACAATGACATTGCATGTGAAACTTGAACAATGGCTATGCATATTAAACTTGCACAATGGCAATACACATGAAACTTGCACAATGACAATGCATATGAAACTTTCACAATAGTAATGTATATGAAACTTGCACAATGGCAATGCATACGAAACTTGCACAATGACAATATATATTAAACTTGAACAATGACAATCATATGAAATTTGCACCATGCATATGAAACTTGCACTGAAAAGACAATTCTTATTGTTCTTTAAAACTTCAAATAAAGAAGACCTTTCCACTTTTGGTTCCTTGCAAAATTGATCAATATCGGACTATTGCATTGAATGGTCTGTGTGTATCGCAAAATTGATCGATATCGGACTATTGCATTGAATGGTCTGTGTGTATTGGCAGTATTGTTATATAGATTCGGTTGTTTAACGAAAATGATGTTCACCTTTACATCATGTGACAAACTTAAAAATACATTTGCATTTTTATGGTGTCGTTACAAGATTCGCACAGAGGATGAAGAGGTAGTCCTACGCAAACTGAATGAAACGTACAAAATAATGGCTTTCATTAGGAACATTCTTTTTATATCAATAGCGCTATATGCAGATGAAAATGTTATTGCAATAAAAATACATAATACTTTCAATTTCACACTGAAAACTTCAGATGCTTCCTTTTTATCTCTTTTTGACACGTATCATCAGCAGTGTTACCGGTATTGATTTGTATCTTTACATGTAAAGACACCGCCGCATACAATGCGTCTCCAGCATGTAAGGTGGAAATGCTGGTATTGAAAACGGAAGAAAGGAACAGTCACGCACAATAGTCCGATTTCTATCATAGTTCCTCGTCGCCGTTTGTGTCCGTTTTGCTTCACACTCACAAGATGGAGCAGCATAGGGATCGCTCTGTGCGCCCATATTATCAAGAAAGGATGGGAGGAGAGGCATTGTTATTAAGAATTGGGCGGTGAATAAAATGAAAATTGGATGCGCAAAAAAAGGACAGGCATAACGTGGCTGTTCAATACGCCATTAAAACACGAACAAGTGTCTCAGCATGAATAATCTAGAATGAAAAGCACAGCGTCACAGGTCTCCGGCTGCCGTTCTTTCTCAGAATGGATGTCCGCATTTATTTTGTTCGCCGCCCGGTTGGTGAAGTGATGTATTGATACTGGCATTCATCGATTGTCCTACAACTTCATAAAACGTGAATCTAGAGACATCTTAAGTACGACACACGGCCTAGCTGAAACGGGCAAACATGGTATTGGTAAGGACATGTGGGGATCGTAGGGGATTTTTCGTTTACATATATAGTTTTATTTTGGTTTGTTTTATTTCGTTATGTTCTACTTTTTGAAGTTGCAAATAAACCATTTTTTGTTTCACAATTACGAAGAAAAGTAAAAAAAAAATATAGGTTTGGATGAATATTTTGCTGAACATATAAGGTAAAATTTAAAGGAAAATTGGAATATATAGCAAAATGCTATAAATTACGTGACAATTATTCCTATTTCCTCGCATGAGAATTATTCATTCCCTATTTTACAAAGAAAGAAAATATTTTACGGCTTTGTACTGTTTGTGAGATGAGAACGCGAACCAATTTATTAGCATGTTTCTAAATTTTAAAATTAGTCCAGGTTCCTTACTGATTCAAAAAACATTATCAATTTTCCATCGCTGGTATCATCCTTAACGCTTTAGAAAATTGTAAACCATATGTGTTCATATAGAAAGTACACATACCCCTTACATCATGCATCATTATCTAAAGTAAGTAAAATGTTTTATTTGTGAAATATAAACTTGAGCCAAATACTATAGTTATTTTGCTGTCTTACTTGATTTTGTTTTTATTTGTTGAGCAAATAGTTCTGAATAACACTAAGGGTATTAATAACCCAAACATGGTGTTTGATTTTTTAGTATCACAAACATGGTGTTTGATTCTTCAGTATCACAAATATGGTATTTTATTCTTCAGTATTATTTCCATTCGAAGGGATACAGGGCTTCAGGGACCGGTAAGAACAATGACAGTAATGTTTCCTTTTGAAGGGATGCATGGCTTTAAGGATCCGTAGGAACAATGGCAGTAATGTTTCCTTTTAAAGGGCTACATGGCTACAGGGACCTGTAGGAACAATGGCAGTAATGTATCTTTTTGAAGGAATACGGGGTTTCAGGGGCACATAGGAACAATGACAATGAAGACATTATAACTATAAATAAAAACTACAGGTAGGCAAAATCCTCTTCACTCCACAGGATGTGTATTAGACAGTGTAAATAGACCCTGCCGTTTGATTCTTCTTTTGGTGACATTTGTTCATTTATTGCAAGCTTCTCCATGTTTAATGTTTTTCTTAATCATGCCTCTTCTTTTCTCAGGTGATGTTTGGTCATGTTGTTTCGTTATATAGGCATGTGTCTATGTAGTCTATGCCAATATTGTTGTTGTGTTCTTTCTCCCGTCTACATATTTATCCAAATAATTCCTACCACCTTTCTTTTTCACTCCACATGCTAGTCAACGTATGGAACCTGCTGTAGACTAAACGTAAGAAACTCAAAGACAGGCATAACAGACCATTAAATGGTGCATATAAGTTCTAAAACGAACATTTGTGTTCATCCGATCGGGTTGTCAGAATTTGGGAACAGCATCGATGCATTGCCGAGTTTTGCACACAAATTCTGAACATCATGAAATATTTATTTATCCCACGCAAACGCCATTGATGGATTATTTTCTCTCCTTTCTCAGTAGGAATTAGAGTTGGGATAAATATGGCTTATGATCCGTGTTACGTATATTGGATTTAATTTATATTTGATTTAATTTAATTGTCTGTACATTATAAATGTTTTATTTTTATTTCATTGCCTGTCAAAATAACTTAGTTTTGTTTACTAGGAACTCGATATTTTTTGAGAAAATAGTTTGTCCCTGACTCTTAGTTGTAAACACCTAAAGCTGACCTAGTTCCAGATCTTTATTTAGAAATCATAGAGAAGTAAAGAACTTTTTATTTTTGCTCTATTCTGAGAGTAAAATGATTGGTTTTTGTCAAGGTCATACTGGGACTACGTGCTTTTATACGTAAATACTTCTCGAAGGTTCTGGAAAGTTGACCCTCATCCGGGAATTTGTTTTGCGTTTCGAGTTACTGTATAATGAGTGTTTATAGAGATTTTTCTCGGTCGGGCTTAAAAACACTGGGACGAAAAGGTGTTCTTTTGTTGTGTTATTTTGGGAATTACATTTTAATTTTCATTCAGATTATTTGGATTCTAAAGGATAATTCTTTTTCCTGGACAAATTTGAGTGTACATACAGAGTTCTTGGACAAAGACATTTCATTAATTCAAACACCGGATTATTGTTTGTGAGTAACACAGAACTATAGACCTTACAATACCATAAAGGATACAGTATACGTCATCGCCTTCCATCTTAGATTCTTTGTCGGGAATTGAACGTGGATTCATTAGAAGATTTCATTATTAGGACTTCTAAAATTTAATTCTTGGATTATTTTTGGATTTGATTCTTAAACCGTAAGTTCTTTCTCTTGTTTTTTTTTCTTCTTCATTTTCACAGCGTTTTTCCAGGGAAATAAATTATTTGTTATATTTTTCAAAGCTTGCTGTTTTCACTCTTTCTTTTGTTACTGTTTTTACGAGCCTAAACACTTAACATAAGATCCGTATTAATATAACTTTGAAAACACGGATAATTTTCTTCAAGATTGTATACGCCTTAAAATAGAGCATGAACTAACTTAGTTTACAAATAAAATGTTGTAAACAAGGGTAGAATTTACTCTTCATTGCTCAATCCAGTCAGGCGTTCATTTGGTAGGAAAAAGGCAAAACCTGCGCTATTTTTCCCGTTGCCGTTTGTTTACATCGACCGGATACGTTTTACTCTGATCGATTTAGAAAGTGTTAATATCACGTCTATCACGTGACAATGCACATTACGTCACAAATACGCCTAATTTGTATACCAATGTTTTTAGTTGTGGAGGGAGCAGATTTAATGGCACGTTGAAATGGCAACACTGAAGTTGTTGGAATGTGTGCATCTTGTTTCAAATAATAATATACTCAAATAAGTTCCCTTACATTTATTACTGGTCTTTTAGGGGAAATACAAAGGCTTCATAGTAAACTTAAGTAACAATAGTAACTGCATAGTGAATTGAGCGAGTATTCTACAAAACTACAGTAAGTTGCAAGCAATGCTAATATTTACAACATATTGTTTGTCACTGATTTTTACCCAATGACATTGAAAATTAACATGGACTCAAAGTAATTTGCAATTACGCTTTTATGTTTTGTTTTCCTTTAATAAAAACCAAACGGAAGACCTGAAATTCAAGGTAATATCAGAAGTACCCTGTCTTTAACTTTACGGCTAAGAAAATAATACTTAAGGGAATAGGTAAAGTGTTATGAGCTTGTAATATGAGCTCACGAATGAATCTTCTTAGCTGGAATTTGGTATAACAAAAGCGCTCATATATGTACACAAAAAGGACGTTCGCTGATCTTCAAAAGAGAAATTAATTGAAAATGTCTCATATTTCTATCCTCATTGGAAAAGATTCGAGAGATCTAATTAAGTTTCTGAAGAACACAAGCAATAATTGTAAAACAAGACAACCTTACGCTGTGTTTCGTATGAAATAATCCTAGTGCATATAACGAACCATTAACTCTCTGAATTATTATCTGCCTTACAAAATTATTTGACTATACTGAACACTGTTTGCAAAAGGTATAAAATAACCGCTGCATCTTAATACAAAAACGGTGAAAGAGTCAGTGTTGGAAGGAGTTCCTTTTTTGTATTATGTACCCCTGGGAATGCAATCGTAAAGGCGTAATCTCCGCAACACTCCTTTTGGAATACAATCGCTACAATAATCTGCTGCATATGAAACGTCTTCATATATTTCATACAAACAAGTTTCTTTGATTTTAATATCCTAATTCACTCTAAAGCCAAAAATAAACAAAACTCCTTCCGACTAATAATTAAAGTTGTTCGTCTCTCTGTTTTATGAAAATTTTAATGAATCCAGGTTGCTCTTTATCAAACGACCAATAAAAAAGCATTCTCACAAACAAAAATTAGACAGGCAAATCTGACATGTTCTGGAAGTGTACATTAGACAAAATTTGTATTAATGTCTGACTGCTCCGATTGCCTGTATGTGTAGAGCGTCAGCTTCGGATGCTGGAGGTCGCGGATTCGAACCCCGGTTCGATCATACCAAAGACTTATAAAAATGGTAAAAACAGCTGCATCGCTTGGTGCTCAGCATTAAGAGGTTAATGTTAGGAAAGGTCGGCCTGGTGTCAGGATAATGTGACTGGGTGTGACATGATGCTATACTTGTCTGCGACATGATGCCCCCATTGCTAGACATCACTATAAACTGCTACATTGCATACATCGTGTTAAAAATTTAAATCACACACGCGGTTTTTTTCCATTGATACTATTACCGTATGTACTCGTTTATAAGATGAGTCCATAATGTGCTGGCAGATATCGGTCTGTACAGTTTGTTAGGAGTAATCAGTAGAACAAACACTGATGTACGGGCATACTGGGCTACGGAAGATAAGGATGGTTGTTGTTTGCAATTTGACCCTTCTTATAAGCGAGTAGTTCTTCGTTCTTCGTTTTCTGGTTAATATAGGTGCTGATAGTACTTTTGACGGGATCAAGGGATTTAACTTAATTTTGAAAGATACTAATGACAGCATGTCTTCCTAAAACCCTACATGTTTGCTTATAGAACTAGTCCAATACCAAGCAATACAGACCCTGAGCTATCGTTGATTTAGGCGCCGGCAGATCAGGGTTTATGTTATTTGTTCTGCTGAATACTCTTATCAAACTGCATAGACCCAGATCTGCCAGTGCATTATGTGACGGCAGATCAGTGTCGACGCAGTTGCAGTTGGATATACACTAGTAAATACCGTACCACAAAGTCCCTTCGATTGCAGGACGTTATGGTTTTGTATTACATTATACACGCCTTTAAATCATTTGGAAGATTTCCGTTTTTTTTTTTTTGTTTTTTTTTTTCTTCCCATTTTGCACCGGTCATCCGGTCATGCTGCTTGTTGTGCATATTAAAACTAACTTAATTTTCATTGCAGTAATTCTATTTAATGAGATGCGTTGCGGTTGAATACAAATACAATGTTTTCAGTCCAATCAACGAAACTGTTATGAAACACAAGAGTAGAAGTGCAGTGATACTTTCTCCACTGCATGTTGACAGCAACATTCGGAGGACTTCGACTTCAATTGATAATCCGAGAGGAACGCTAAGACCTCAAACTCCATCTCATTAATCAATGTCTCATCCACTTACGACCAATTCGTTTGCATTCTGACACTCTGTATCAACCTGTTCAGAGTTTTGTGTAATAGAATGTGAAATCATTCAAGTTTGGCGATGACACTTGCTTAAAGCTTGGTTAGGAAATCAGTCACCGTTAAAGAATTCGACTAACAATCTAAGGCGACCCGCATGAGTAGCAAAGACTGTCAGAACAACGTTAGAAATTGTATCATATAACCACATCAACAGACCCGCTATAAGAAGAGAATGCCTTTAATTGTTGAAAGGTAGAATATGTGAAATAATGATTGATTTTAACAGAGGTTGTTAATAATGTATTTCTCAGTGAGATCATTGGTTGGGTTTTGATTATTTTGTGGCGCTTATCCCATTAAAGGATTTGTATCCACAAACTTATAATCAATACGAAAAGAACGGTAAAAAACCTTCCTGTAATTGGCAAATAAAAAAATGGTTTCACTGTTTATAATAATCATCAATGCATCACTTGCGGCTTGCACGCTATGTGTATTTTATTCCTTGCATGGTAAATCGTTTGTCTATATATTTTGTCATGTTTATTTACAGATTACAAAATGTTTTTCTAATTCCACATTTTCTAAAGCGTCAGCAAGTTGCTAAGCATCATCAAATATACACGGACAGTATGTGCAGATTTTCTTCTGAAATCGTAAATAATGAGGAATGTACGTTCGTTTAGACCATCAATGCATGGATGTACGTTCGTTTAGACCATCAATTTTTAAAACGCCCCCATCAGCCTTGTACAATCGACTCTGTGATTTGTTGTCCATACTTTGTTTAGTTTTGTTTTCCTTTATATTTTTTTTTTCATTTTGTATCCCATTAGCGATGGGCTGGTGGAGATAATGTGATAACCTCTGTATGTCTGTCCGTCAGTCTTTGTTAGTAAATCCATCATGTACATACGTTGCCCATGTGATAAAGATGAGCGAATTGGGCATGATTCTTTTTGAACCTGGAATTGGGTCAGACTTTAAATTTATAAATACCGTCACATTCTTGAAAATTGCTTTCACTAAATTTGTACTTCGATTTGTTGCAAGATGAAACAACATATATCAACGGAGTTTGAGTTACGACCCCTGGGTCACGGTCCGGATGGTTTGCGGGGTAGGTGGGTGGGTGTGGATAACAAGTAATAGAAACCTTGGAGATTCGCCATCGAACATTTTGATAAAAATCTTAAATTTAAGGTATATTTTCTCAAATAGTGGGCATCTCTATGTAAAATACGCCGGCTAACAAAGGACAATATTTCATATACCTTCTGACTTTAATTATCAGTTTCAAACCACTCAATAAAAGACAACTTACCAATATTAATAGTGTCAGTTATAAACAAATGTCGTCGAATCTTTAAACGTGGATGCCATAAGCTGTCAGCCAAATGTGATTGTACGTAATAATTGCTCGTTTTACATGCATCATTGATGCCACTTTTGCATGGCACTTCTTTGCCGAGTGACAGAAACATATATTTAAAGGTTCATATGCTATGAGAAACAGACGGAAGAATGAACTAAAAAAACTACTACTACTACTACTACTAATAATAATAATAATAATAATAATAATAATTCATTTATCTTACCTCGGCGGAGGAATGATCAATGTTTGGATAAACGGGAGATCGGCTGAAGGATGTTTGGTTGTACCAAATCTGCAGGCTTGGGGTGAAGCATTTGACTGCAAATAATTACATTTAAGAAATAACGAATTTTGGATCAGAAAGTTTTGCTGGCAGAGTAAATCTTTTTTCTTCTTATTCTTGCTATTATTATTATTATTATTATTATTATTATTGTTGTTGTTGTTGTTGTTGTAATGTGCAAAGATACGAATTGGAATGTGAGAGAAGATTGTTTGTGTACGAGTTGCTGAAAATTTCAATCACACCTGTCAAAATATTATCAAACGTTGAGATTATATGTGCATGGTTACCTGCCAGTAAATTCTTGCTTCCGTATCAATGTTTAGGATTTTAGATGAGTTGAAACACGGGCATCACAGGTGCGAACATAATACCATGTCACGTGTAATTCATGTGGACAAGAGTAGACATAGCGGCCAATTTAATTACCAAACAACTTAATGTTTTTTCTTTGTTTTAACTGCTAATGACAGATGATTTATGTCTTCATAAAATTCGGCACCGGAGCTTTTATTCGTCTGGAGCGAGTAGAACCCACAGGGATCGGGGGTAACTGTCTTAATATCCTATATAAAACAAATATCACTAAGGAGGCCATTTTCCCATATGTGGGGTGGGGTAATTAATTCTGGAATTGGTTTATCGAATAAACACTTTTTTAATAGGTAAAGTAATTCACCGGTATCGCAATTACCAGTACCAGCCTGGAAAATGATTATGTTATTATTGTCTAATACAAAACATCGAGGCTAACACTTTCAGAGATAACATATTTTTGTATGTCAGAACATGTTGCTTGTTCTGGTGAAAAATTAACCCACGCGCACCTGACTAGATGTGGGGTGGGGAAACCATGACGTCTTGCACCAGTCCAGTCCTCTCAAAGTCATTTCTAATTGACGGAATGAAACGATGCCGATACATGAACTTGGAAACGTAAGTACGTATTAAAACATTTTGATGGCATTTATTCGATAAAGTCTGAATAAATAATCCGATTCCAGAACGAACCCTCTAAACCATCCCGAGAAAGGGTCCTCCCCTATGTAGTTACATTTTTTATATTGGCCAAGATCATTTTGAAACATTAATAAAAAAATGTTAGAACATAGAGCAAACCATTCAACAACACTGTCTGAGGAAAACAACAAGTGTAATTCTTTTAATGACATTTTTCTCGGGGTGGTGAGTCGGCAATCAACTGTTGTTGTTGTTGTTGTTGTGGGGTTTAACGCCATTTTTCAGCACGATAGGCTATACATGGCGGCCAGTATTAATGGTGGAGGAAGAACCCGGAAAACCCCGGAAAGAACCACCGACCCACGAGAAGCTACTGGCAAGCTTTCTCACATGCCCACATTGGCTGAATCTTAGACTCGAACCGCCGCAGACAGAGGTGAGATGGCAGTGATCCGTAACGAAGAGCGCTTTAGACCACTCGGCCACTCGGGGCCCCCGGCAATCAACTGTGCAACATATTTAAAAGATTACAATCTGATATTAAAATCTGTAAAAAGGAAAGAAAGGCAAAGTTAGAGAAGCCTGAACATATTAGCTGTCAAGTATATCTTGTTATTGAGTATAAGTAAATATCATTTATAGTGAATGTCGTGAGTAGCATTTATAGTGAATGTCGTAAATAGCATTTATAGTGAATGTCGTGAATAGCATTTATAGTGAATGTCGTGAATAGCATTTTTAGTGAATGTCGTGATTTTATACATCTGATTTCACTCACATCTGTTTTCCTAAAGTTACTCAAAGTTTAATCAATATTTGGATTGGTCAGATTTCGCCCAGCTTAAAATTGTATTCATAGAGATTGGTAGGTGACAAAGCATGTTTATGAAACCAAGACCTGTTTCTCTCATCACGGAGGTAGTAGTTAAACCAAAAAAAAAATGGTTTTAGCAAACCCCTTCGCTACAAGAATACTATATATTTTAATGCTATGCGATCAGAAACAGTATGTATTTAAAAAAAATAGAAGTGTGATTTGAGACTCGATATTCATTTTACTACCAATTATCCAAGTCTGACAAATAAAACCGTCACTTAAAATTTAGGTTACTGTAAATTTATTACGATTTATGTTGTTAACAGGATAATGTTTTGTTGCACACACTGATTAAAGATATAGTACCGGATGTACAATGAAAATAGCATGCATTTGAATTTAACAGTTAGTAAACCCCTGAAAATATTATGGACATAAAAATAATTAAAGGCATAAAAATGGTCACTCAAAAATTCAAAGAACCGTCACAAAATAAAATCTGCCCAGTCATGCTGGAGGAGATATTGCGATACTATTCGTAAAGATATTATTCCGCTGTAAGAATATGGAAATTCTTGACATGCTGGTAACTGGTATCGTAATGTGTGTGTGTGTGTGTGTGTGTGTGTGTGTGTGTGTGTGTGTGTGTGCGATTTGGATTTTTAAAGTAGCTTTAACAATTATCGTAATGTATGGGATATAAAGGTGATAAAAAGCAAGCTGGTATCGTAAAGTCTGGGATGTAAATATGAGTAACAACAAGCTGGTATCGTAAAGTCTGGGATGTAAATATGAGTAACAACAAGCTGGTATCGTAATGTATGGGATGTAAAGATGAGGGAAACCAAGCTGGTAACGTAATGTATGGGATGTAAAGATGAGGGAAACCAAGCTGGTATCGTAAAGTCTGGGATGTAAATATGAGTAACAACAAGCTGGTATCGTAATGTATGGGATGTAAAGATGAGGGAAACCAAGCTGGTAACGTAATGTATGGGATGTAAAGATGAAGGAAAACAAGCTGGTATCGTAATGTATGGGATGTAAAGATGAGGGAAACCAAGCTGGTATCGTAATGTATGGGATGTAAAGATGAGGGAAAACAAGCTGGTATCGTAATGTATGAGATGTAAAGCTGATGGAAAACAAGCTGGTCACGTAATATATGGGATGTAAATATAAAGGAAAACAAACTGGTATCATAACATAAGGCGTATAAAGTTGAGGGAAAACAATCGTGAAAGAATTACATTCAAACGAGGAAAAAACCATAACAAGTGGATCGATTAGAAAAGTAAGTTTTATTTAACTTGTATAAAACAATTAGTACTTCGATAAAAGCAGACAAAAAAACCCAACAGATTCTCAAGAAGAGTCAAGACAAAATATTAAAACTCTCATTAATTTGTCTTCCAGTCAGATTTTAAAGTAAAAGAATGAACAAGCTAAATTTGAACAAAGTCTTGCCAAGAAAACTACACGATTTGAACGGGACAAAATATAAAGATTTATGTTTATTTTTCAAAGATGCTGAACCATCCATTAAGCAGATAACAAATACAAAACCTAAGAGGTGTTGTTTCTGTAAATGTTTCGCTAGATGTAGACATTACACTCGAAACGAAAACAGAAGACAAACTATGCTATGCACACCATTTGGTCAGGAAATAAGTGAAGATACCAGTTGCTCGTTCGGTGAAATTTATTAGTTGGCGTTATATGAACATATATATCAGAGAATGGGAAGAAAATCATATGCAGACTTACCGAAACGGGTAAAGAAAAATGCCTGTCTTAACGTTCAATACAATGATAGTACGCGTTTCTTCTGTGCTACACAAACACCCAAAGTGTAACCTTAACAGGTATCAATATTGTTCTCATAGATATTAAGCTAGTCATTTGTGAATTTGAAGCACGGACAGTATAAAACGTTTAATATATGGCGTCAGCATATGTCTGCACATCAAACTCGAACACTTCTACTACCACTACGAGGAACCTTACGACATGCGTAGGAACGAATTGTATTGAAAAGTCCGACGAACATTTGCAGATCAGATCACAGCAAGTTTGCAAAGAGTTTAAACAACAAAACGATGCTTAAATGATGTTCAGATAAAATAGATAAGAATCGTTTAATGTCATATTTGTAAAACTGAAATCAAAACCGATAAAGTAATATATCGCTATCATATAGCATGGTAGTATAGAGGTCTTTACTTTCACTAATGTGATGTGCATTACTGAGACCCAGTCTATACACCACTCTTTACCCTATGATTTGTCTGGCTTGATTTCCATCTGTTTATCAAAACGTTGGTAGAACATGTTTAACATCCCGTGCTATTGTATGAAGAGCTAGGTATTTATTTACCAAACCTCTTTGCTATTTAGTGGCTACAAAAACTACCAATTTTTTAAGGAAACTTGTAACCAGCAAAAGTACTAGTACCTTTAAGAAGGGATCTAAATATATACTAAGATTTTTGATGTACCGCCGATGACAAAGAGGATAAAATAATTATTCAGCAAATGTTGAAGCAAGAAGAAACCCATAAGTTTCAAGTAATTACTGAGGCATGAGTTCAGACTTGATTATACTCAACAACCCTTGTTTAAGTAAAGTGCCAGCCGCTCTGAGAAACAATGTGCGTGTGTACACGCAGATATAAATATATGACCCGTACGTTCCAGACTGGTAATTTCATTTAAGATAGGCCTATGGCATTAGTGTGAATCCTCTTCACACTCCGTTTTGTATTATATTTCTTATTTTAATGTATGCATTCTTACACTCAGTGTAATATTATATATGCCCATTTCCATTCACTGTCAGATACATCTACATTCTTATATATCTTGGGTTTTAGGTATACCAATGCTATTAATATCCATTTCAGTTTATCTGCATGTCATTTACTTATTTTTTTTATGGTACGTTTAATTTATTTTGTCTAAATCGCCAACCTTTAAAACACAAATATTATTCACTACTTCCCAATTAACATCTGTCTTTCCATCAGTTGTTGTTTATTGTTTTATATCGGTATGAAAATAACTATAAAATAAATACTGAAAGGTAACATCTTTAATCATTCCATTCCAATATTCCCGTTTACATCTGCGATATATAAATTATAGATCGTCATGTAACTCTAATCATAATACTGTCATTCACAGTGGCTGTTTTATTGTTCACTGTCATTTAGGTTATCCCGATGAACTCGTTCATTCTCTTTCGCAGCTTTGACAGTGTATAAGTAATAGCAAATAGCTTGTGATTCAAGGTAGTAATACTTTTAGTGAGAGCATTCTGGGTAAGCCCGTCCTCTTGGGTTTTGTGGAATGGTCTTGGTTTGTCATATTACATGGTACGATCATTATTTCGAGCAACCAAATCATGTTTTGTCTTATCATTGTGTATGCTTATGTGTGTGTGTGTGATATCGGCTCGGCCATACATGATGAAAGTAATTTTTTAATCGTTAACAAATCATGTATTGTCTAGTTACTGTATGTATTTGTGCGTGCGATATCTCTAAGCCATACATGATTAAAGTAAATTGTTCCAGAACAGCCACGCCTGCATCTTCTACTCATGAAGCATGCAGTTAAGTTTTACATCGTTGTATGTCGCATCTATGAAAATCTAGGTATGTGACTCTGACTTCATTATGTTGGTGCTGAAAGCAGAATGGGTATCACAACCAATAAACGATTGAAATAAATTAAGTGCAACAGCAGTAGATCAGGATTCACACGAACTCGTTCCCTCTGATGAATGTTATTCAAAATGAATGTCATTCAAAGCTTCTGCACCCTAAGATTAACGAAAACATAACTGTTATTCATAGTATTCTATGTTACCTCCATTGTGGCATGGTTTGCATGTATAAACATCATTGTACCACCTTCTTCGTAAGGTACGGCTGACAACATTTTATGTTAACTAGAAGATTAATTAGTACAACTTGACCATTGGAAATGGCATCATCATTTGCAGTTGAGAGCTTTGATGCAGGCTGCACGAAAATCGAATATGAAATGTTTTGCTTTATCTGCTTTTTGGCTGGTATAATTTCGTTTACGGTTTCATCAATAGTTTCTCACTTTCTTGGGCTTTAGGATTATTGAAGACGACTTCGTCTACATCTATTGCGTCAATTATAGGCTCCTTATCTGTTGTCTTCTTTGCAGTTTTATATTTATTCTAGTTAACCACAGCTTTGATCGTTCGTGAAGACCATTCTTTTGAGAAAGCGATGACGGCTCAGATTCCTGTGCATTCTCTATTCTGACAAATACAGAGTTCTTAAAACAATCAAAAATCATCTTTGAGATCTTTCGGCTTTATTTAACTGTCACTTTCAGCCAATTATAATATCCGACTTTATGGAGCCATAGACTATCTCTTCTTTCCATCTACGAAAAATGTGTTTTGACTGTATGGTATTGACCTCTTCATGGCCTAGTGTTTAGTGCGTCCGCATTGGATGGGGGAGGCCGCGGGTTCTAACCCCGGCCGAGTTATACCAAAGACTTGGCGCTCAGCATTAAAAGGTCAGTGATAGGACTGGTCGGCCTGGTGTCAGGATAATGTGACTGGGTGGGACATCATGGTACATATATGCGGCATGATGCCCCAGTGCTAGACATCACTATAAACGGTCACACTGCAGACATCGTAGCGATATGATCAATACATCGGTAAAGCTTCGTTTACAATCTAAAACACGCGCTTTAAGATATTGAGCTTTGCCAATAAATCTGAATTTTTGAACATATAGAATTGAAGTCGGCCCCCGATTTTCTCCCTATTGACGACAGCAGAAACATTTTTTCTCTTCAAAATGTTTATAATTTCTCTACAGTACTTCGGTAATCCAGTTAATATCTTTCAAAATATTAAACTGATACGTTTGTTTATTCATTGATCCTTTATTGAAGTTAAAATGGAAGTCGAAAATATCTGCACTGTGCGACTGAAAATTCTTTGAATTAAAAAAATTCAAACTGAATTAAATTAATTTTAAAAAACAAATACGTCTATGTGATCTCCGATTTCTTTAAATGTTATAGATTTTGACCTCAACGATAATGGAAACTATTCTTTAACGCGGCCTTCTACATTGATTAAAACTTGCTAACCTGCTATCTTACCAAGGTGCATTGTCCGTCTTGAAAATGGGAGACATTGTCGTTGATAACGGTTCTTTCTCATTCGTTGGTCCATGTAGAGTCTTCATATGAAATGCAATGCCTGTATCCGCTCCTGTGTAATTAGCGCAGAAAACTGCTTTAATCCGCACCACAAAGTATGCGTGTATTTGCCCAGATTTGGATTGTAATATGACATTGTCCTCTTGAGATTTTCTGCATTTCTTCCCTGTCACTCTATGATGTCTGTAGCTGTGTTCAATAGGTTGCAAGTACTGTTATGTATGCTATGTATTTCTTCGGATCCACTTAAAGATTGCAATGTTTTCTTCTGTATTAGACAAGAAATTAAGTCGGTTAAAACTTATCATATGCATATAAAATATTTTCCTTTTGTCGTGAATCTATATTTGAAAAGCTTGAATTGTATTAGCTCTCTCTGTACAAAATATGTTTAATATAATATATGTTTGCTGTCTACCTGTTCTTGCTATGCTTTTTATGTTTAAATTAGTATCCTACACAGTCTTATGTGTTCGAATATCATCACGTCATTGTGAAAACTGTTTAAGAGTTGCATCAGGTGATTTTACTGTATCAATTAATTTTGTTATGCGGTTGTTCTTTAAGTTTACGCCATGTTTATTAATTTTTACATCCTTTGCTCTACATATATCTAGAATCTAAAACCATGTTCACAAGGACCTATTCAATATATTCCCTTATACTTATTAAAAAAAGCACGTTGCACGTATACCGTGTGAATCGATTATTATTCTTCATCTTTCATGCTGACATTTACTCTCTTTATAATACATACTTCTAATTGCTTGTAATAACTGTTATTACTTATTATATGATACAAAGCCACCAAGAAACAGACTTTTTAACACATGTATACTATAGAAAGCACTAATAACAGCCTTAAGAGTAAGTTTTGGATTCATCGAGGAAAATGTAAATATTGTTTTATTTGAAAAACTCCATAAACTGTATTTGATTAAGTACATGTCTATTAGGACCTCATAATATTGAATCCTAACAAATCTACGTTGTAAGTGGACATGTTTGTTGTGTAATGTTTTCTGAGAGTGATTTTGTTGATGTGCACTTCAAAAACCATCATAATTTAAAACAGTCCTTATTTCGTTCTTGTCGTAATGAATTACGTTGTTTTTCAGTTCATTGGAAATGCTGTAATAACCTATAACGAAATGTATTTTGTGCAATGGCATGGATAGTTTACCGCTTATGTTCTCAATGGCATTGTTAAAATAGATCTTTTTATCAGGGAATGCCTTAGTGGTATTACAGCTTTCCATTTCAATAGGAGAAATTGAGATAACCGAAAGTTAAGGTTTTCCTGTACAATGTATCTTTGATGTAATAATTATATAGTTCCTGTTTGCTGTAAGCTTCTCAAAAATCGCCTTTTCATCTTCTGCAATATATTCTTGTTTGATTCTTCAATATATTCCCTCTTAGCAATGATATTTGTCTTCTACTTATGGTCTTTATTTGCACGTACAAGACTCAGTAGCTATCAAATGAAACTTCTCATGATTGGTTTCCTTATTGGTCATTGCCCCGTGCACCCTATCGTCGATACTATTTAGTTTACTAATGGCAGGTATCACTATCTCGTCTTGTTTTTAAAACGTGGCTTGAAAGCTTTAGTTATAAACCTCAGTAAAGTTTCACCCAAAGCACTGAAAGGCAGAGGTATGATAAATCATGCTGCTTTTTCTTCAGCATCGAATTCAGATGGTGGACCAAATGCAACTTTCAGCGTCTTCATCAAAAGCGTGAATAACCGACTGTAAGTTAAATGTTGCATGATTGACTGTCAATTATGTTCTCGTCATTACTTGCCGTTTCTTAGCGTGGTGTTTCATAAAATGTAAGGCATTACATGTGCCTGTCATTTTGTAACTTATTGAACTTGTTGTTTTTCGTGTATAACAGGTTTGAAAATGTTACTATCAATACCTTTTTATATGTAAACACAAGCCTTAAGACAGTAAAATCGCTATCCATACAGTAATATCTTTTGCTTGAGTTACTTAAATTTGTATCATTTACTTAAACCCGTGATCCTTCAGTTTTTTTCTTTCTTGTTCCTGTTTTAACCTCTCTGTTTTTAATCCTTTTTAACTGTTTCGATTGTTTTTCAAGTTGTCTCATAAGTTGACATCTACATGCATCTTTCTTCTTTTGTGAAATTACCTTCTCTATTTTTACAGTTTCTACATTTCTTCATTTTTGGTTCTATCTTCTTTCATTTTTAAAAGCCAGTTATAAGGCGAATGTACGCATAAGGTTTACTAGCATTTATTCACAACCATATTTCAACTAAAAATGATTGAAAAATTATCTGGAAAATAACAGTTGGAGTAGGGAAGCTAGAAAAATATAAATGATGGATGCTAACACATGTTAGAAATGTGAACAAGAGAAGTGTTGTTTGAGTATCAAGTTTTAGAGAACAAAATAATAACTACTTAAAAAATTCGAGCAGATAGAATTTAAAAAAACAAAAGCAAAAAACACTGGAGTGAATACCACAAAATATAATTGTTTTGAGCGTAATATATTTGCATATCTTTAAATAATTTCATGAGCTGAAGCGTTAAACTGAATTGCAAAACATTGAATAGGACCATGGCTCCTTATTTGTAGTTGCATTAACTGAAGTCCATTAATTAAAAGCATAGAAAATTAGCAAAGATCAATTAATCATGAATTATATAAATAGTGCATTTTATGTGTCTCTGCTTGCTTAATTTGCAATATAAACTTTCCATATGATTAAATCAGATTAATTTATTGTAACCATAACATAAAGTGTCAGGATGTTTTTTCTTTCTATAACGACCTCCCTTATTCATTCACCATGGCACATTTTGTGTACTCTTTCTCTGCACAGTTTTTTTTTATATACCTGCATTCTCTTCTATAAAGTTATGTCTCTTTTAAATAATTGTTACAGACGGGTTATCATATTGCTGATATCACATTGTTATCATGTAGGTATTTAATGGTCCTATTCAGTCCCAGTCTACTGTTACCAGATTACTTTTTCAGGTTGTTATGTTTGCCAGCAATACAACCCGTTTTAATCACCACATCAATGAACAATGCATATATACACCATCACTACCAACAGCATAATTAGGTCCAGCTTTTGATTCGCAAAATATATTACATTACTGATATCATATTGTGATGTTTTCAATTGATTCAATAAATGGTGTGTAAATATTAACAGTTAAAAGAGAGTGTGTAATAGATGTTCTGCTTTGAGCTTGAACACCTGAAATACAACTCACCTGCCACTCTGATTTAATCTTGCCATTCCTTCTTCTGTGTTGTAAAAAGATGTACATTCAACCTATGTATACAGCTGCAGGACGTATTATGTTGAAAACGTCATTTAAATTTCTCATCTCAAATTCCTAAGTCACTCCACTCAGTTTATGACCCCCAGTTTCTTGTTTCTCATCACCAGCTAATTCCGACATTCTCGGAACCCAGAAGGTCCTATCGTCGTGCAATTTTGGTCTGATGTGTCCCAGTATATATCATCAGCCACGATTTGGAGGTAGGTTGAAGGTATTACAGATTATGTTAAACTGCTTTAAATCTAATTTGCTGATACTTTAATTAAACGCCTGCTCAATACGCAGCGTGATTGAACATTGGAAAAATAACCTTTGTATTTGAAAGTAAAGATGACATTTTTAAACTGAAATTTTTTCTCTATCTATTACATATCAATTCCATGTTCCATATCCAGTTGATTCGATTCTGTTAGAATTTCATATTACACCGTGTTCTATATACGCTACATACATACATACATACATACATACATACATACACACCCCACACCCACACACCCACACACACACATACATACATACATACATACATACATACATACATTATAACTCATTTGCCGTCACTATTAGGTATCTTCCATGACTTCGCTTGCTGTATTCATATAATTACCTACACGCCTAAGAGTCTATTATAATCAGATCTTAAAGTGGCTGGAAATATTTTATATTAGGACCTTTTCGTTCATATATCGTACCAATATGATAAGTTGTAAGAGAGACGACACGGCATAATACACATTTACCAATATGGTAAGTTGTAAGAGAGACGACACGGCATACTACACATTTACCAATATGATAAGTTGTAAGAGAGACGACACGGCATACTACACATTTACCAATATGGTAAGTTGTACGAGAGACGACACGGTATAATACACATTTACCAATATGGTAAGTTGTACGAGAGATGACACGGTATAATACACATTTACCAATATGGTAAGTTGTACGAGAGATGACACGGTATAATACACATTTACCAATATGGTAAGTTGTACGAGAGATGACACGGTATAATACACATTTACCAATATCATAATTTATAAGAGAGATGACACAGTATAATACACATTTACCAATATGGTAAGTTGTAAGAGAGACGACACGGCATAATACACATTTACCAATATGGTAAGTTGTAAGAGAGACGACACGGTATAATACACATTTACCAATATGGTAAGTTGTTACGAGAGATGACACGGTATAATACTCATTTACCAATATCATAATTTATAAGAGAGATGACACAGTATAATACACATTTACCAATATGGTAAGTTGTAAGAGAGACGACACGGCATAATACACATTTACCAATATGGTAAGTTGTACGAGAGATGACACGGTATAATACACATTTACCAATATCATAATTTATAAGAGAGATGACACAGTATAATACACATTTACCAATATGGTAAGTTGTAAGAGAGACGACACGGCATAATACACATTTACCAATATGGTAAGTTGTAAGAGAGACGACACGGTATAATACACATTTACCAATATGGTAAGTTGTTACGAGAGATGACACGGTATAATACTCATTTACCAATATCATAATTTATAAAAGAGATGACACAGTATAATACACATTTACCAATATGGTAAGTTGTAAGAGAGACGACACGGCATAATACACATTTACCAATATGGTAAGTTGTACGAGAGATGACACGGTATAATACACATTTACCAATATCATAATTTATAAGAGAGATGACACAGTATAATACACATTTACCAATATGGTAAGTTGTAAGAGAGACGACACGGTATAATACACATTTACCAATATGGTAAGTTGTAAGAGAGACGACACGGCATAATACACATTTACCAATATGGTAAGTTGTACGAGAGATGACACGGTATAATACACATTTACCAATATGGTAAGTTGTACGAGAGACGACACGGTATAATACACATTTACCAATATGGTAAGTTGTAAGAGAGATGACACGGTATAATACACATTTATCAATATGGTAAGTTGTACGAGAGATGACACGGTATAATACACATTTACCAATATGATAAGTTGTAAGAGAGATGACACGGTATAATACACATTTACCAATATGGTGAGTTGTACGAGAGATGACACGGTATAATACACATTTACCAATTTGGTAAGTTGTACGAGAGATGACACGGTATAATACACATTTACCAATATGGTAAGTTGTAAGAGAGATGGCACGGTTATAATACACATTTAATACTTTTGATGGCATAGATAATACACTAATAGTTATTTGGGATCGCTTGGCTTTTCATTTGCATTACTGCAAAGTTACAACTCTAGTCAGAAATTAAATACTATAAAGCAATCTCGTTCATTTCACGACTATATGCAACTAAAGGTAATAATGCTTTGAAATAAATAACTGCACGTTATAAAAAAAATAATAAAGTCCTGATGGTCTATCATTTAGGGTGTCAATATTTTTATTTATATAAAGTACGGCTACTTCTTTCCTGTGTAAATGATTTGCCATAAAAATAGATTATCTATTAATTTAGTATTTGATCAACTATCATGCTATTATCGTATATCTGGTTCCTCCCATCATCAAATTTCTCTTCCCGCTGCCCTTAATCGTGATGGTTTTCATCACCGTCGTCGTCGTTTTCATCTAGTAGGTTTTTAGGGCTTGTTTCTGATTCCAGATTTGTCAATAAATGGGGTGAGACAATCCTATAATGACGCTAGTGACTGTCTAAGAAAATCAAATAGGACGCTGTAACACGGTGTACAATTAAGACAGACCGTTACCAGGAGTGGATCTGACGCGCCCCATTGTCACCCCACCCCACGCCTAACCCACTCCCACACTGAATTCCCCCTCATCCTCCATCAGCCCTCCCCACCCATTCTTGAAAATCAGCGCGACACAGCCAGAATGTTTAGTCGAGTTAAGTTTTCAATCTAGTTTGATGGTTGAAATCATCCTTTGGAAACGTTTTAAATATTGGAGCTTTTGGGTGCTTCGTCTTCTGGCCCCATCAAATGTTCCACCAAAGAGAACCTTTTTGCTTACTTGTTTGCTATGCGATATTCCTGATTCCGCCCACTGGTTACAGAGAAACAGAAACACAGTGTGATAGAAAATGAGATAGAGAGCGCGAGAAATAAATACCACTTATACGAAAACCAGATCAAAAAGTGAAATAAACAGAAAATAAACAATGACGAATTTCCCGTTTTTGTTCCAGAAGCGGATTTTGCCGGAGGTCGAATCAGAGTATCTGTTTCAGAACCTGAATTATTCTGCTCGACTTCTCGACTTCTCAATCTTTTTAAAGAAGCCTTTGAACACGTCTGGAGAAGCTCGGTTGTCCCCGGAAGTTTGTACAGCTTGCCTGTGTTGCGCGGAGCGTACATGTTGGCATAATCTGACATACCACAGACCGGCCCGAAAAGCCCGGGAGTGAGTTCCTGTAACGGCAATTGTGTTGCCCACCTGACGATATGGCGTTGAGAGAAATTTCCAAGCTCTGTAACAAATATCTACAGTCGGCACCATATGGATGTACAAACACGATTCCAGCAGATTTAACACGAGATAAATTACTCACCTGATTTGAACTGTCTAATTTACATTGCAAAGATTTCATCGCTCAGCAATATATTTGACCGGTAAGCCTGCATGTTCGCACTTCTTCCGGTCACGATGCAACTTAATTTACACGATGAGGATTCTTTATCCGCTGACAAAATTCAAAGTCACACCGGTGGTAAAAGAATACACACCCAAAATGAAACGTGAACGCAGTTTATGGTTATTGAATTTGGTTGCCATTATCGGCAATTTCCATCGAAGAAAAGATTCAAATCCGATGAAAAATACCGCATAGTAAGATTCCACACCCATATAGTTTTTCTTCTGGATTTGAATATACTATTGAATATTTTTTTTTTCATAGATTAATTGCACGTGCGTATTGAAATCAGTGCAATGTGCGTGGAGCACTTTAAATGAAAAGTAATAATTGAAAACATCTGAAATGCCGCCGACCAATGAAAGCAGTAAACCTTTCCTGATGATAGTAACTTGATGGCATTTAACTTCTCATCTGAAAAAGTGCATCAATAGTTCTCAAAATCGCTTCCCCCCCCCCCACGAAATATAGTCTAAGTGTTAAGCTTAAAACATGCAAATCAGCAAGTAAAAACGTACGTTCTACAATATCGATTTTTTTCAAATTCGATTTAAAGGAGAAGCATTTTCAATTAAAGTAGATACCAGAAAATATTAAATTATGTTGCTAAACAAATAATTGTCAGAATTCAATACAGTCTGCGTCCAGCTGAGTTTACTTGAATATTATGATCATATATATATATATATATATATATATATATATATATATATATACGCACATACTTTACAAGAGTTATAATCGTTACTGTACATTTTAAATGACACGTTTCTGAAATCAGTAAACGTCGTCAAAGGATAGACGTGCATCCAACTTTAATGTTGTTTTATCATTTCTTTATTTTCTTCAGAGCAAAAGAAATTGTCGGATAAGAGCATTTTACCTACCTTCTCTGCAACCAGTTTGATGATATCTTCTAAATTACGCATGAATCGAAAGTAATTAATTATTTAGATAGGAAAAGGGGCAGGATTGACTCTAACAAATGTGAAAGCCAAGATACTTTCCTATTGTAAAATATAATATGACTTTGTTCTGATGTATTTAATAATTTCTCTTGAATTTAGATATTGCCTTGGATAATATTCTATACAGTTTTCAGATTAGTTACTGAATGTTTGAAGCAATGCACTTACCGTACTCTTAATTTCTAGCTTTAATTATTAAGCGGAGCCAGCGAATAGTTGAAAAATATACGTAGTCAGTAAATATTTCATTAGTCAGGATAACTTTATATTCTCAGTGTTAATCATTTAATAACAATGTTTCACCTATTTATTGTTAATGATAATAATAATAATAATAATAATAATAATAATAATAATAATAATAATAAATTAATAATAAGAAGAAGAAGAAGAAGAAGAAAAAGAAGAAGAAAAATGTCTACAAATATAGAATGTATTGCTCACAGAATTCCTATATTAGTATAATTATCCAATATTTAAAATTATTTATTAATTCTTCAGTCCTCAATGGTTTAGTTTCTTTCAGCATTTTCGTGAATTAAAATAATTACAGCTTCGTTTCTTTCCGGTTGCGACTGCCATTATCAACTACCTAAATTCATATATGCTTCTTTAGTATTTATGAGACGGACTTATAATGGTATATGAATTTTCCATTCCGATCCGATTTATAAAATCATTATTGATAACAAAGCTAGGATTAGTGATAATGCTTTACCAATAGGTTACTAATGTTCCTTATATCCGCAATCACCTCATCGGCCACAAGTCTTTTCAATGATAAGCTACATTGTATCCACAATCACCTCGGCCACAAGGCCTCATTTATAAGGCTTTACTAATGGGTTACTAATATGTCTTTTACCTACAATCACCTCGGCCACAAGGCCTCATTTATAAGGCTTTACCACTGGGTTACTAATGAACCCTATACCCACAATCACCTCGGTCATAAGGCCTCAGTCATAAGATTTTACCAATGGGCTATTAATATGTCTTATACCCACAATCACCTCTTTCACAAGGCCTCATTCATAAGACTTTGCTCAGCATTTCAAGTAACAAATGTTACTTAAAACTTCTTCAAACTGACAAATTCAGCCTTTTTCATGAATCCAAACATTTTCGAGTAAGAGCTGGAGTCAAGTCAAGTTGTATGATGGAGTTCCCAGTCTTATTAATGGGTCCTATATCTGCAGTCAACCCGGCCAATACACTTACTAATCTGACAAATAGCCATTATCAATCTTGCCAACATAGGTGAAACCATTATATCTGATCTTAAATACATTGGTCAAGTGTTATGGCAAAATTATAAAATATTACGATACTTGTCAAAACGACATGAAACATCTGTAGGCAATAAAACTACATTTTTTTCGTTTCAGCACTAAATTTCTCCGTTGGTACACTTTTGATGCCCACTTCCACATACCAATGGCCGCTCCAAGCCGTAAGTGATGACTTGTTATTTGCGGCATTCATGTAAAATTCATGCATTTAAAATGTAAAGTTTTGCTTAATTTTCAGTATCATTCTATATACATTTAATAGTAAGACGTACGTGTAATTATTATCTGTTTAAAACAATTTATAACAATATTGAAGTTTTAGTGCAAAATGAAGAAAAAAAGCCATATCCATACAAATAGAACCAACGTTCATGTGCTAATTCTAATCTACGATTTACATATTTTAAGCTTCTCTTGGGTCTGTGTTTCTTTCCAGGGATTTCCCGGGTTCTTCCTCCACCATTAATACTGGCCGCCATGTATAACCTATCTTGTGCTGAAAAATGGCGGTAAACCCTATAACAACAACAACAACAACACATTTTAAGTTTGTAACACAGAGTGCTGTAGTCATACGAGCTTACTAAATATTGAAGCACGACGCTGCTTGCAGTTAAATTGCGTGGACATATAGTTAGATTCACGATGCAAACTAAAATCTCATGTAGAGGAAAGATGAACTAAGTTATCCCTCAGAGACTATCCAGCAAAGTGTGTACAGTATATAGAGCTGGCGTGAAATAGTTTCGTTCTGGATACTACAACAAATATCAAGGACTAAATGCAGTATTAATCTTATATAGCGGACGTCACACTTTGAGTTTCTATGTACCCTTAAAGGAACTCAACCAAAATTAAAATTTGAGGAAAATGTTCATAGTTTTATTTTTTCTTAATTTCAAGAATAAATATCATGTGTCAAAACCATATCATTGGTGAGCACATAATCAGAATATCGCGCAAACTAATAAATAAGCCAACTAGTTGAAACATCAAAACCTTCAAGCTTTTATTCCTATTTGTGTGGGGGGTTAGGATTTTTAACGTAGCTTTAAAAAAATCAGTCCAGTCATATAGCTACGATGTCTGCATTGTGGCAGTTTATGGTGATGTCTAGCACTGGGGCATCATGCCGCAGACATGTAGCATGATGTCCAACCCAGTCACATTATCCTGACACCAGGCCGACCAGTCCTAACACTAACCTCTTAATGCTGAGCACCTAGCGAGGCAGCTGTTAGTACCATTTTTGTAAGTCTTTGGTATGACTCGGCCGGGGTTCGAACCCACGACCTCCCGCTTCCGAGGCGGACGCTCTAACCACTAGGCCACATGAGCGGTCTTTTTATACCTGTAGAAATAGTTATGTAACATGTTGTAACATCGGCGCTTTTTGTGCTCTCTGTTTGTCTTGTCTGTTTGTTGTATTTGATTTAGGAAAACAAACTCATTGAGAGTTCAATGCGCTTAGGTGGTTAGAAACATGTTTTGAACTGTTCGTTGTCAGTTTATTGCATTTATCTTAATCAGTCCCTGACACACGCGATCACTTGCTGGATGCAGTGCACTTGAAAGGGCTTTTATTTGTCATATGATTTGTTATATATATATATATATATATATATATATATATATATATATATATATATATATATATATATATATATATATATATATATATATATATATATATATATATATATATATATATATATATATATATGTGTGTGTGTGTGTGTGTGTGTGTGTGTGTGTGTGTGTCAGACAGCCAGATTTCTAGATTTTTACGAGAACCAGCACCTCGAAAATGATTAAAATATCTGCATCTTAAAAGAAAGAGATTCGTTCAACTTCAGATTAATTTTCTCGAAATGATAACAAATACACGATAGCTTATCCCACGCACGAAATGACATACACATATTAGACTACCATCGACTAAGTCTCAGAAAGTTACCCAATGATTAAATTACAAACGATATGCACCATGTCTCAGAACGTGACTATTATGTATGCTGGAATGTTATGACCAAAAGCTGCACCAAGTCTAGGAATGTTATCTTAGATATGAAGTAATAAATAAACTGCTGAGACAAAGTCTCCGAATGTTACCCTTATTTTATGCTGTATTCATCAACTACTGTGTCTCCGAATGTTACCCATATGTTACGCTGTATTCATCAACTACTGTGTCTCAGAACGTTATCCCTTCATGTGCTGTTATGATTAGACTACTGACGATCTGCACCAATTACCAGAACGTTATCCCTAGTTATGCTGGAACGACTAGACGACAAGATGGTTTTGACAGTACTTACTCCATTTCAATTAAAAATATACAAATAGTGTTTGGCCAGAGATGCTGTTCATATCAATTTGGTCTACCTCCCAAGCTGTGCGTAATGCTATACTTCTCAACATTGTTAGATATTCTCAACGACCCCAGAGCTATTTTCATGCTGTGTTAGGAGATTCCAATGGTCGAACATGTTTTCCGTTTCCAGTACTCAACCCCAACACACAAAACAAATGAGCCGCTGGTGTAAAAGGTGAATTGGTGCAACAAAATTATGATGCAATAAAATCCACCTTAATGATTCTTCTTAAAGAAGTCTACCACGAGTAGTAAAATTTATCATGTGTGCGTAAAACATAAAACATAACTATGAAAATGGTTGAAGGCAGTGCATTTATGTTTGTTTTCCTGTATTACATTTTAACTGCTGGGGATTGGGGTGGGTGGGCTCTAACCTGATGCGTTCATAGAAGAATCATCTGGAATCAACAAATTGTAGTACTTCAGCCAGTGAGCAGCAACTTGCACATGTAGAAGATGCCAACAAGAGGTTACCTGTCACTTGGAGCTTATATTTTATCAGACATGAGGATTCTTCATACAGATTGTGATTACCCTTGTTTGGTCCAGTGTCATGTTTGCACCAGAAGTTGTTGTTGTTGTTGTTGTTGTTGTTGTTATAAGGTTGAAATTGTTCAGCACAAGATAGGCTATATATGGCGGCCAGTATTAATGGTGGAGGAAGAACCCTGGAAAACCCCGGAAAGAACCATCGACCCACGAGAAGCTACCGGCAAGCTTCCTCACATATCCACATTGGCCGAGCCCGAGAATCGAACTGCATCAGAAGTAAGTTTGAACAATGTGATTGCTAAAATGTGTTCGTATAAAACGTACGGGTTTAACATAAAACCGATTAACGTTAACTTTTTTATTGCAATTAAATTTTGTCTATTTTTTATGAGTATTGGCGGGAAATTATTTGTTTTTCAGTTTCACGGTGGAAAATTTTAACTTCAGACACAGCATTTAAGTCATTAACATCCCGCTCCGTTACAGAAGTTATACATCAAAGTATGAAGGATTCGAGCCACTTAAAATCTTGCTTTGCTAAGAGCGAGACAGAGTTTTCACATGTTCTACGCGCGGAGAAGGGCGGAGGAAAATGGTTTGCGGCTAGATAAGTACGATATCTAGAGGCGACCGCTCTGGTGGCATAGTGGTTAGAGCGTACGCCTCGGATGCGGGATATCACGGGTTCGAACCCTGGCTGAGTCATCCCTAAGACTTATAAAAATGGTACTAACAGCAGCCTCACTAGGCACTCAGCATTAAGAGGTGGTCGGCCTGGTGTCAGGGTAATGTAACTGGGTAGGACATCATGCTACATGTATGTAGCATAATGCCCCAGTGATAGACATCACTACAAGCTGTCACACTGCAGACATCGTAGCCATATGACTGAAAAATGGTTTACGATCCGTTAAAAATCCAAATGACACACACATATCAAAAGGTAAAATATCAACATAAAAACATCTATTATTTCAATAACCACATACTCCTGACATGCTGTGATAGTTTAAGTCAATAGTCAAAGGTATCTACGTTGTATTTTTAAATGGAATATCAATAAAACAGCATTATCCATTTTGACGCATGAAATGTAGTGTTATTATTATTATTATTATTATTATTATTATTATTTTTATTATTATTATATATATATATATATATATATATATATATATATATATATATATATATATATATATATATATATATATATATATATATATATATATATATATATATCAGCCCAATACAGTACTAAGATCATGGAAAGTTCCAGTTGCAAAGAGCTCATCGAGATTACTAGCAAGTTAATGTCGATGAACAAATATACCCCACTTGCAACTACCTTCTCTCCAGTCGACCTTCAGGACCTGTTTCCAAATTTCTTCCGTGACAAAGTACAAACCGTTAGAGATAAGCCTGACAACACAATTTCAGCTGACTCGTCGTCACCATACAATTTGGATACAGACTTTCAGCGGTAACCATTAGCAGCATTTGAACCTGTCTCTATGGATTTAGTACGTACAATCGTGATGAAGACCAATGTCTTGTGAACTTGATCCAATTCCATCAACACTGCTGCTTGAGTACTTAGATCCAGTATTGCCTTCACTAACTGAAGGTATTAATACCTCTCTCTCATCCGGGGAATTCCCGTCATTTTTCAAAACTGCCATTGTAAAGCCTCTGCTGAAGAAACCAACACTAGACCATAATGATTTAAAAAAAACTACCGCCCAGTTTCTAATCTCCCATTCATATCAAAAATCTTAGAAAAGGTTGTTCTATCCCAGCTTGTATCTCATCTGAATTAAAACAGTATTTTTAGCAATGTACAATCAGCATATCGCCCTTGCCACAGTACTGAAACTTGTCTTCTCAAACTAGTTAATGACATTCTCTCTGCTTTGGATTGTGGAAAGATTACAGTCTTGACCCTCCTTGATTTGTCTGCAGCATATGACACAATAGACCATACTATATTACTTCACCGTCTCCAGCATGTATTCGGCATTCATGATACAGCCTTACTGTGGTTCAAGTCCTAATTGGTCAACAGGACACAATTTGTGTGTGCAAATGGAATACACTCCAGCCCAATTAATCTATGTTGTGGTGTTCCACGGGGGTCTGTTCATGGACCTGTTCTCTTCATTCTTTTGCATTCAGCCGCTCTCAAGTGTCATAGATCATCATCCAGTGTCTCACCAATTGTACGCTGATGACATCCAACTATACAAATCTAGCCACCCAACTGAAGTTGATGCTACCATCCAAGGTGTAGAGAGGTGCATTTCTGATGTGAAATCATGGATGACATGTAACAAGCTGCAGATGAATGATGATAAAACTGAGGCCATTCTGGTCACAACACAAAGACTTTCTCAGTCACATCCTTTACCTCAAACAATAAATATCAGCAACGCCAACATTAAATTCACACAGTCGGTACGAAACCTAGGTGTTTTCCTCTGGACAGTACTCTCACATTGCACCAACATATCATGAACATATGCAAGGCTGCATATCTTGAGCTGAGATGCATCAGCTCAATTCGCAAATATCTTTCAGTTGATGCCACTAAAACAACTGTGTGTTCATTAGTACATTCAAGACTGGACTATTGTAACTCAGTTCTGTCTGGTTCATCTCAATATCTACTCCAGAAGCTTCAAAAAGTTCAAAACACAGCTGCTCGGATCATACTTAGAGTACCACGATCAGAGCACACCTCCCCCGCTGCTCTCTAACCTACACTGGCTACCCATTCGATCCAGAATCCAGCCACATTTGTTCTCTGTGCTACGTTTCACTGACTGACTCCAGTCAAACTTACCTATCCGACCTCACCCATGTGTACATACCAGCAAGATACTTACGCCCCTCTTCTGACAATCGTATACTCATTATTCCCACTATGAAAACGAAGTCATATGGACAACGTTCTTTTGCATACCAGGACCCAGCAACATGGAATGAATTGCCAACTGAACTTAGACACAAAGACACAGTGATCCCATTCAAGAGCGCTATTAAAACTCACTTATTTCAACTGCAAGAACAAACTTAAAGACCTAATAAAGTTTCCTACCTTAAATATTTACAGCATGTTTTAATGTTTTTTAATTTCATGATGTTTTTTTTTTTGGTAATCATATCATTATATATGTCTTTTTGTGTTTTCTTTTAACTTATAGGTGTTGTCTGATGTTGTAAAGCGCTTAGAGCTTCTAAAGATTAGGCGCTATACAAAGTCGTCATTATTATTATTATTATTAGGTCCATAAACATCATGCTAGTTCATTTAAACGATTTTCCTATTTTCATAAATTGAATTATAATTCAATTTATGAAAATAGGAAAATCGTTTAAATGAACTAGCATGATGTTTATAGACCTAATAATAATAATAATTATATATATATATATATATATATATATATATATATATATATATATATATATATATATATATATATATATATATATATATATATATATATCGTCATGTTATGAATTACGTCAAGTCCTTAAAATGCGTCCTTATTCGAGGACAAGAAAACAGAGACAAACAGTAAAGGCAAAGTAAAACGCTGGATTTACAAAACATAACATGACTATTGATCTAACAGAAATATTATTTCCAGATTGTGTATATTGCGCTTGATTCGTTTGAACTCTGACGATAAAATGGCAAGTATGTAATGTTCTGCATAGTCACTTGGTTCTTATTTTCCGTGTGTGGTTTTCACCACGTACCAGTGTTTACATAGTGAATCAGCGAAGTCAGAAGTTTGATCCCTTGTCATGATGCAATCTCTATGACGATTTGTATCTTTCTAGTTGGGACCTGACGTCCAGGGTGATTATCCCACTAGAATTTTTAGTTGTGGAAGCAGATGTGTTGGCTGTGTAAAACCCATGTGTGACCCAACTAAATGTCACGTAATCCAAGTCGTAAATGTATCGACATCTTCGTTCACCAAGGTTCCGATATGTTAACCCTATCTACACATTGCCGTATCGAGTAAATAGGAATACTCACATGATCGCCGTCTAAGAAGAGTTAATTCCTAAAGTAAATCTCGTTACTGTTATATGAAATACAAATATACAATATCATGTCTTCAATTCCGTTCAATGAGCAGGATACATAGCAAAATTTCATATATTCTTGAATGTTAAGAAAAGTATCATAATTTAAATATGTTCATATAGATCAAGTAAACAGAACTGATTTAGATATGTTAAAATAATAATAATAATAATAATAATAATAATAATAATAATAATAATAATAATAATAATAATTATTGTGTGTTATGTGCGCAAGATATTTTTTGAATATGCAATAAGGCGACATTCCGTTATCAGAGTGGATAAATTAAGCAAGCACTTTTTTAATACTTTATTTAGAATTCAGCAATATTTTCGGTGGAGTAGCAATATTTAGTGCATGCTTAGACCAATTGTAAAAAGCATTTGTTTAATCAAAATTGTTGTTTTTTTTTTTTCAAAGTACAGCATGGTGGCTTGTTAGTTTGAAAACTGGTCACAATATTGATTCCTCTGGACGTCTAAAGATCATAAGAATACACCTATGGTCACGAACATTTAAAAGCTCTTATGGTCACGAACATAAAAGGCACCTGTGCGTAGCCAGTGAAATGCAAGCCAAAGTGCAGAAGCCGGAACATACAGATGAAAGGACATATATTATCAAATCTGTAATTAGATGTCCGCAACTTTCACGTGTTCATCAACAGAAGTTACTGATAATATCATCCAAAATTCGGAAGTATCAGTAAAACGTCATTTACTTCCAGTTGTGCAAGATTTGTGCAATGTAATACGTTGACAAAAAAAGCTAAATTAAGTAAAGGAATCAGCAATCACAAGAGCCATATCAGTAACAATGTCAAGACAAAACTCCCCGACCGTCTTAGATAATACTATGTGCAGTTCCTCGAAATGCTGACCATTGACTCAAATCACAGCTGGATTAACACTGGACTCGGCCGTAAGCAGAATCATACTGCAAATGCAAAAACATATCTAATTTTGATTAAACGAAAAACTCTCGTCCACGAACGCTCTGTTAAACCACCACGCGTCAGATTATTTTCTGCCAGTTTTTGCTCAGCCTCACTGTCATCTAGTGACATAAGGTTATTCATCTTCGTCTTCTTTTTCTTCTTCTTCTTCTTGTTATTGTTATTATTATTATTATTATTATTATTATTATTATTATTATTATTATTATCATTATTATTTGACGTTGATAACTAGGTCATGCCAAATATGTATTAAGTCATAATGCTGCTAGTTTGCGTCCTAAATACTTTTTCGTAGATAGTTGGTCCCTTCCATGACTTGTAGTTATTTCATCTTTTATTCGGTTATTTTCCTTTAGGGTAAACTTCTTATTTATTCTGGCTTATTAACTTTTCTGTGACAACGCGTAAATATTTGTTATTCTACCAGCGTCAGTCTTTGTGTGTGCGTGTTCAAGTTTGCCTGAGCCTTGTTGTGTGTGTGTGTGTGTTCTTCTTTGCGTCAATTTTTGTGTGTGTGCATGTTCTACTTTGCGTCAGTCTTGTTGTGTGTGTTCTACTTTGCGTCAATCTTTGTGTGTTTGTGTTCTTTATTGTCTCATGAGGAGGACATTGTTTTAGGTTGAAACGTTGGGAAACTTTGTTAATAATCCCAGTCGCTTTCCAACTTTTGATATGTGAGCGTGTTTTAAGTTAATTTGAAACATGTAATTCCAAAGACGTTTCTCCACGCCCATCTATGTCATAACAATAAAACCTTCGAACTCATTCTTTTGACTTGAGAATTTTCCTGAGCTTATTGAACGAAACCTGTGGTATAAGTAATTTAAGTTTATATATGTCCCATGGCTTTGAGTTTATACACTTACTGAAATAGTATTTTAAAAATACTTTTGAAGGCGAATTATTAAGACAAAGACTATAAGCATGCTGATTTATCTCATTTGTCTACACAAACACTAGAATTATAATTTATATTTTAGTTTACAATATTGTAATTTCTTAAGAAATAGCCGTATACAATGTTAGATATGGTACTTGACCGATTGCTCTTCAAATAGGTGCAAATTGGTCATTATGGTTAATTGACAAATCTTTTTTTTTTAAAGCAAACAACCAATTCAATGAGATCCAGCTTCAGACTTGTTGTTTATCATCACGCCATTTTACTCTTTTCTTTCCAGTTTTAGTTTTCGAACTTTACATAATTTTTCCGGGGCAACTGCTAATTCGAGGTCGGCGGCCAAAGTCATAAAATGCTAACATAACCATTGGCCCATATCTCGGCGTTCATACGAGTTGCTTGCATGGATACGCGTTGACTCTCTATTTATAGGGGTGCTAGTAGTTGAAGGCTTTTCGACATGTTGCCCTGTTAATCTGTTTACTTTCTAATTCCTAAAACGGTTTAACTCGACTCTATTCATTTCCATTGCTGACATACATCTGTTAAATAAGTTACACTCGGACAACTAAAACTTGGTCAATTTTATCAGCCTATCGAAAATATAGAGAACTCTCTTCAGGATAATTTGTATCTCCAAAATGTAAAAGGAAATTAAAAGAAAATGGTTCCTTTACTTCATGATATAGTAACACAAAGCATTGCATACGTTTTTGTATTGACTTCCCAAGTAGATGAATTTATAGAAATACTGTCTTTCAAGTCAAAGTCGTAAATCGTTATTGTAAATTGGAGAATGGAGAGGGTGCATAAAATGGCTGGGATGAACTTCTACTTGTACTTAGTCGGGTGTATGTATTCATCAAAGATATCTACAAAATATAAATCTTGTTGTTTAATTACCAGATATTCAAAACCCTCCTATAAACGTTGTTATTTTTCAAGGGAATGGTGGTATGTGTGTTACGAGGACTTTTTGACAAAAAAGAACAATAGAGTTATAGTAGATGGTATTATTCTAAACAGCAAGACATCTAGACTCAAGAAAAGCTGAGTATTGTTTCTTCTAACGGTATTCATCGTTTAGAACGATATCGACATACAGTCAGTTGTTAGGCAACAGGACGATCAGCAAAGCCTGATTAGAAGGCACCGGTCCCAAATTTGGGTCAAATGATTTAATGGTTAGAAGGCACCGGCACCAAAATTTGGGTCGAATGATCTGATATTCCTGAACATGTTTTGACATTGATATGAAGAAACTCCGACGACACATGACAAGGAACTAGCAGCCGTATATTTTAAAGCCGACAAAAATCGGTAGGAAGTTGTTACGGTGATGAATTTTAACCTAATTGATACACATGCAAAATAGATATAAAACTTCAAACGTGTTTTATTATGAGAAAGCGGAAAGAACAAGTTTGATATGATATTCATAAACCATATCAAACGAATTTCCCCGATTAAAAACAAAGCCCTCTCTTTTACGACTTAAAATATTTTAGCTTTACATTATGAACGAAATCAAAAAAAGAATTGCAATTTATAAAAGATACAGTTTAATGAAACGTGTATTGAGAAAACTAAATGGCTTGAAAATATGGTTCGAAATTCTTGTTTTGGATGGCGTCGATAGATCCAACGAAATAACTATATTGCTTATCGATCAATTACACTCTTCATAATTTAGTACAAGCATATACTGTGTATGTACATGATGTCACGAATCAGTTCAATCATAAAACATTATTGGATCTTCATGTTATCGTCATGAAAGACACTTTGATGTGTTATGACATTTATAAAGAGTTTCGTAGTATCCATATAGCAATTATAAGATAGACTTCGTGTACTGCTTTGGAGTATATCTACGCGCACGAGAGGAGTAACTTAAAATTTCAGGTATTAAACTAGTTTGCTAAAGACGAAGAGATGTTCCTTATGATTTAACCAGGTGTTAAAGGAGGTATTTCAATTTATTATCGATCCACAAAATAGAACCAATGATTATATGTAGACATTGAAGAAACAAAATGCCGAATTCGATGAGTCTAATTTGAAATATCTTATGATATATTTCGAAGCATGTTATTTAGTGATATTCAATTTGCCAATACAGGTGAGTAAAGGCTATGTGATATGCAATTTGCCAATACCGGTAAGTAAAGGTTATGTGATATGCAATTTGCCAATACAGGTGAGTAAAGGTTATGTGATATGCAATTTGCCAGTACAGATGAGTAAAGGTTATGTGATATGCAATTTGCCAATACAGGTGAGTAAAGTCTATGTGATATGCAATTTGCCAATACGGGTGAGTAAGGGCTATGTGATATGCAAATTGTCAATACAGGTGAGTAAAGGTTATGTAATATGCAATTTGCCAATACAGGTGAGTAAAGGCTATGTGACATGTAATTTGCCAATACAGGTGAGTAAAAGTTATGTAGCAGAGCAATAAATAAGATGAAACTAGAGAAACTCTTGCACGACATTATTGTACAAGATTGTTGATACTAGTGAAGCATGCTATGTTTTAAAGGTACATTTTGATCAATTCTAGAATTGTACGATCAATTTAATGGCTACCCTCGTACGCCGGAAAAGCTTATCCCAAATACGCATTAAGTGTCTCACACGCAAAAACAATTTCCTGAAAAGATAAAAGCCTCTTGGACAGGTACGCTAACATTACTATGTAACGAAAATATAAAACAAATGCTGTGATACAGTGGCGAAATGTGAAGTTATTCTTGCATCTAGGAATAAAATTAAACGGGTACACAGAGTTGACCTTTTCAATCAATCACGATGTTTTGAAAGATTTATATAAAATTAATAATTAATGTGATGTTTGGAAGCAGTCGGAAACGTCGGGCAAAGGCCAACCGTCAAAATATTAACGATTTATATGTTATAATATGGGATCACTTATTACTTGCAAACATGAAGAAAAACAGGGTTAAATTCTCCAATTCTATTTACGATGGATTTACAGTATTAGAGATATTAAGATAATAATATATAACAAAATTAAAGCAAGGTGAAGAAATTGGGGGTTAGAGTGAAAGTATGTTAAACCGATGCAGATTCTCTCTGCGTTAAGGTTTCAGACAGAAACGTTTTTGTAATAACATGAAAGACAATAATACTTTACATGATGCAAGCAGTTACCCAAGAAAAACGTACATCGTATCATAAAAAAGAATACAAATTGAGGTTTGGGTTGAGCTGGTAAAATTCAGATAAGACCCAATGGAAAACTGACTATACGACACAAGTTTTAGGACAAGTGCTAAACTCCAGACAATTTATTTTTAAAAACTGACTATACGATATAAGGTTTATGGCTAATGCTAAAATCCAGGTATAATCCACAGGATACAGTTTATAGGACATAATATTTAGGGTGTGTGTTAAATCTAGATGAAACCCAAATATTGCTGACTTTACAACATGAGGTTTATGGTGAGTGGTAAATCCAGGTATAACACACAGGATACTGTCTATAGGACATAAGATTTAGGGTGTGTGCTAAAATCTAGATAAAACCCAAATATTGCTGACTTATGGTGAGTGGTAAAATTCGGATAAGAAGAGAAATTGACTACACAAAAAAATGTTAAGGTTAGTGCTAAATTCTAGTTAAAACTCGAAGGAAATTAACTATACGACATAAGGTTTAAAGTGATCGGGTGAGTGCTAAAATCCAGATAAGAACCAAAAGCAATTAATATTATGGCATAAATTTTTTACGGTGAGAGCTAATATCAATATAGACCAAATATTGTCGACTCGAACAAAATATGCAAGTTTAATACAGGACTATAATCTATATTTATCCGCTTTAAACAAGTTTATATAAATTTAAAACACAAAGACGACTGGACGAATTTGAGCAAAGAATTCCATTTGTTTTTCTTTATGGCCTGGAATCTTTGCTATAAATATGTAATTTACTGACTCCTTTACGACTCATTCATATCCTGCACAGTCTATCTGTCGAGAAGTCATATCCATTAATATCCTGCACAGTATGTCTGTCGAGGAATCACGTACTTAAAAGAATGTCGAAAATAACATTTTCATATTCTCCGCAGACTGTATCACGAGAAATCAAATGCATCGATACCCCCTGTACAGCCTGTCTGTCGAGAAGTCATATCCATTAATATCGTGTACAGCCTGTCTGTCGAGAAGTCATATCTATTAATATCGTGTACAGCCTGTCTGTCGAGAAGTCATATCCATTAATATCGTACACAGCCTGTCTGCTGAGGAATCATATATATAAATATCCCACACAGCCTGTCTGATATGGAATTGCATCCATATATAATAATAATTTTTTATTGGTCTCAAACGACTATAAGTTATATAATTTTCTATTTCTCTTTACATTTTTGATACCCCGAAGGAAGTGCTCATTAGTAAATTCGTTTTAAAACACACGTGTGTACAATATTTACGATGCCCATTTACAAGTTTTAATATGTGATCACCTTTAATTCATTATCTATGATACAAAATGATAGAGTTTCGTATGGATGCTTTGTACGTGACCATCGACATGTGCAATCACAACCAATTTGTGTGTAACATGATTTATCATATACCTCATTAACAACTGTGTCATACGAGCTGCTGTCATGCATTTGATATTTATTATGTAAATATAGGCATAGATTAATATTCAGCTTTTTCAAATTCCTACATGTTGAAAACCTCCTTACTTCCTAGTGAGTGTCGTAATTGTACATCCAGTTTTTATTTCATCCAAGTTTTACTTATATTTTCCTTGTTTTTTAACTTTACCCAGTTTGTACACTCTTTTAAAATATTTCATGATGCAATATTCCAGCGTTATAACATTATTCTTTTGTCAGCTTGGTCTTTATCGTTTGCAAAATAGCCAGCAATTGTCGACCCTTTAAAATTTGGTATAAACACGTCTTCACAGTATATCGGCATTTGAACCAAATGGACCAATCAGATTTCAGAATCATGAACTCAACAATGGAAACAAAACACGATGAGAGCGATGAAAAAAAAACATCACGAATGCATATGATTAGTCTATGAATAATGAAAATGCTTACGAAATTAGTTTACCACCCTCTGTGTTGGCTTCATGACAGGTAGGTTGGAGACCTTTTCGTTTCGACTTCTGAAACGTAAAACAACTCATTAATCAAGTCCGTCTATACAATTGTGTTGAATGACTTCAAGATACATTATATGTACGGAATGTGAGACAAGGACTGCGTTTTACTGCATAAATAATACCACTGAATTTACATCTGTATGTAAGAAGATTTAAAATGCACACATCTTTCGTGTACGACTTAAAACAAGCAAGTAAGAAACGTTTATTCATTTGTACATGTGTTAATTTAAACTGTTGTGCATTTTACATTTAGAAAGAAGGTCAAAGAGTAATATCAAAACAATAAACTTCGTTTTAATAAGATTCATTCGGCTCCACGTGACAGCAACAAATGCAATAATGCGAAAGAGCCTAAGATGTGTATGCATTGTTTTCCCTTTAATAATGCTTATTATGTTACAAGGAAGGCACTCTTTTCAAAATGACATTTGTAGATCTAAGTAATTCTCCAGTTCTAAATATAATCAGAAGAACAGCTAAACCGCTTATGGTGCTAAAATTCCTCTCGTATTCTGTCTACAGTTTGATCCGGTCATTGTATACTTTGTACACAATTATAGATAGTCCATTGCTTGTAAATCAAAACCATACCAGTAAGTAAGTACTTTAGAACTCGAAGTACGACTTAACAGTAACAGATCAAGTTACTAAAATCGGTTAAAACATGAATTCAAGTGATACAATATAATAATCTTGTGTGCATATGAGAGTATACTAACGTTTGATCTGCCAGCTGGTAGTAGTACGGATGTAATAAAGCTAGACCACTATCATTGTTTGTGAATAACCATCTGGTATACGGTATACCAGAACAATGTGAAATTCACTAGATAAGCATGACTTCTGAGTATTTTAAAAATTGTTAACACTGGCTAGAGCAGTAATGCTATAAAGTCAACAGCGAATGGCATAATTTCCTGCACAAAACAAAACACTACATGAAATGCGATAAAATATAATAGCGTCCTAAAGCTACAATGTCTTGAAGAGACCAGTATTCAGGCATATTAGAAATAGCTGATGATTTTAACATCAAACTAACAATGTTGATATCAAGATTTTGTGTCTAGTTCTTGACGAGTTTAAATCTGCTGAAAAAGGAAGTAAACGCTAGCTTGTTTCTGAATAATATACAAAAGAATAAACACGATACTTGTTTATTTAAAACATCAACAACAGTGATATTACAATGTTTAGGACCAAATAATTATTTACATATTAATGATACCATTAAAACAAGCAACATCAGCCCCAGTAGCAGGATGGTTGAAGCAATACAGGATGAAGAAGTCATACAATGCGTATGTGAGTAATTGTACAAATTTGCATTTAGTTAAATTCATGAAGCAGCCTGAAGAAATTGTAAATTTAACAAAGACAACAGGCATTGATTAAACAAAGACAAACGTGTAGGATATTCATTGAAGAAAGTTAAATTTAAAACAGCACGTAATAACACAGTATTTGTTTCACAAACAACCACTGGAAAAGCAAACTTTGAAAAATTATGGGAACATGAAATTGCTGAAAATAAAAGTAGCTGTTTTAGAAAATCGCCATGTTCTTGCTAACACACAAATACTATGTATCAAGCACAACATATTTCCTAGGCGTATTAATACAATTTAATGATGTGCTATAAACGCACCTCTATAACAGAGATGACAGGCAAAGACACTTTACAACAATTTTGAAACTTCTGTTGCTTACAAAAATACCATTCAATTGTGGGAACACATTAAAGTGTGACAAAAATACAATAAACAAACTTAACAGTCTCCATACACATTACTCATGAAAACGATTAAGAAACTTCACAACAGAAAAATAATATGTTAGGCTGTGGATGATCAGTGGTAAGCATACATGGATCACATGCAAATATGTGGGAAAATATAACAATGGATATAAATATATTTTGACAATGATAACTTCAAGTTATATAGGCAGATGGCACACAAAATGCGTTTACAGAAATCATTTTTAAGGCAATTCTGGAAAGGGAAACATTAATAATCTTCTAAGTTGCTAGCATAACCTTAGGGACTGAGTTGTTGTAGTATTTCACTAGAAAGGAAACCTTAAAAATGGAATCAAGTTTTACCAAATCTAATTGATGGTTAAAATAGCACTGATCATCAATCTATAATCATGACTTCGGTTAAAGCAGCAAGGACGGAAACGTAGAGAAAGTATGAATGGATCTGTTCGGATATCTGATAACCGATGCACTCGAAACGCCAACATTTTAAATCGATGAAACAGGATTTTAAAATTGAATGCAAGCTTTATAAAGGCCTCCTTTCCTAGCATTACTAAGCAAATATTTAAAATCAGTGAGGTCGTTTCAGGTGAGTTTACAAAGGGAGACTATAACTGAAATGACACAGAACGTGCTGCTTTACGAACGCGAGTCGCATCTATATGAAAAACAAGAGGACGCATATAAAGTTGAAAGTTTCAGAAAACGAAAAGAAGTTATAGTTAACGTTTTACTAATGGGAACCAGCTTAAAATAGCAATCCGTTAAAAAAATTACAAGTCTCCTAAGAGATGGCTGAAGAACATTGCAAAAATAGAAGTATTAAAAAGCATGAATGCTTTTAGCTTTTGAAAGACAATAAGTTTCTTGAATGCGATAGATGTAATACAAACATCTTAGATGGGAGGTTAACCATGTATGGTAAGAGAATATTATGTTGATCACGAAACCAGAGTGGAAAGAAATTACATCCCAAAATATCAGCAGAAAAAACAAAATGGTGCACACGATCAACACGATAAGAATAATACAATGTTGATAAGGTTCGTGCAGTGTAATAAATAGAATTACAGAAGAAATGAAATGAGAAAACAACCAAAAAGATGAAATTGTTTCAAACTACACCTCAAAAAAGCGGAAAAGACAGACATGCTTGGTCGATAATAGGCCATCTGAACATAAAACTGCCCGTCATTGTTCTGATGAGTCACCGACGCCTACTGTTGTGTTAACTGCTTACAAATTTAATTATAACAATGGTGAAAATATTGTTGAATATTGCACATCATGTAAAATAAAATGATTGGACTGCATCGATAAGTATCAAGTCATACTGGGGACCATAAAGTACGGCCAGTCCATAAAAAAAATATAACATGGGCTATTTTGCGGTGAACGGAGTGTTTGGTGTTTGTGTTCGAAAGCGATAAATGCTGTACATCATTTAACGTCATAAAATCTGATATTCCATATTTAAACACCATTGTTAAAAGTATACAAAAATTGGCATTTAAAGTCTTACGGGAAATATGCTACATAGTTTCAATTAATTTATGTCATGATAGAGTGTTGTCAACCTTGATTTCCAACTGTTTTTCACGAGAGACATGATTAAGTATATCATGACTGCAGTATGCAGGGAAACCCTTTGCATGCTTCTTTGCTTCTGAATAGTCACAATTATTAAAACGTTGTTTTGTATAAGTAATGCACATATCATTTTGGATACATCAAGTGGAAACGTTTTAGGTATCAGAATCGAGCGTCCTCTCAATGTCGTAATTACTAGCACTAACAACTTGAGCAACGGTGTCATCCGCAGGCAAAACAATGTCAGTATGATCAGACAAACTGAAAAAAGAAAAGTGGTCCTAAATCTTACCTTTGAGGAACTCCTAAAAGAGCCATTAAAACAATTATTTTGAGCTTCGGTGTTCAAATATGAATTAGAAAAAATAATTATATATTTCAAACTTCCATAAATTTCCAATTTTTATATTAGAATAGTGTGTTTGACTAGATCAGTGCTTTCGTACCATGTAACAGAACTTCACCAAAACGATTCTCTTTCTGAAGAACTAATAATGTAGGTTAAAGCCGTTTGAAAGGAGTGTGATTTTGATAGCATCTGATTGATCATGGGATCAAACATGGTTTGTGTTGGTAAAAGGGATAGAAATGATACATGCACATGATCCAATCAGTATTGGCAGTATGGACGAAAAGAAACCCTAGAAATTGGAATATGATTTTATTTTGTCGTCTATCACTCTTTTAGCCGAGTTTCATTGTACTGGAAGAATTTTATCTCAAGAATCCACTTCATAATAACAATGATAAACTTTCAATTCAGAGAGTATATACTGTGTTGTGAATATTACAATAGTTCTAATCAACTCAAAATAAATGTGTTACCAAATGAACAAGAATGAAACAATGAATGTTTATTTGTGATGTTTCAACAATCTTGAGATGTGCGCTAATAACATCTTATTAGGAGTAGATTAGATCAAGATGAGTATGTGTGTATGTTTTGGATTTTTAACGGAGCTTTAACAATTGTTCAGTCATATCGCTAAGATGTCTGCATTGTGACAGTTTATGATGTCTTGCACTGGGGCATCATGCCACACACATGTTGCATGATGTCCCACCCAGTCACATTACCATGACACCAAGCCGACCTAACACTAAACCTCTTAATGATGACTGCCAAGCGAGGCAACTGTTAGTTCCATTTCTGTAAGTCTTTATTATGACTCGGCCAGGGTTCGAACCCGTAACCTCCCACATCCAAGGCCACCGGAGCAGTCAAGATGATTGTAAATTCTGCCAAGGAAGGAAGTATGGGTGTGTAATGAGCAGATGCTCAGGCAAACAAAAAAAAATATCAATTATGATTGACATGTATAAATTTATTTGAAAGAACTTCATAACATAATAATCTTTGGAAACATTAATCGTGGAAAAATAATGCGCGTGTACCAAATCTGATAGGATAGAATACAAGAATATTCTACTGCCTCGTCATTCCCTGTGATAAGTTGATAGTGATGGATCATTATATACGTTTTACAGTCATTTGTTGGTGTCTTTAAAAAAAAACCTACTTTGTTTGAGTTATGACTGTGACAGTTATGAAGATAGAAAAAAGAAGCATCTATCTCAGCAAATTAGTATTAGTTAAATTAGTTCTAGACCAAATAGTTTGTTCAAACATATTTTAATGTCATAATAGGATACAATGGGATTGGGCAAATATTCTAACAACTTAAAATAACCCTCTTCCTACGCGATACAAGTATTACAACATATACAACATGACAACATAATAATGAAAAATGATTTCCCCAAAGGAGTAAATGGAAGCTAATAGTTGCATATGGCAGTGATGGTAACTTTCTCATCAACTCAGTTCGTTTTCTACCATACTTGGGACAGAACGTGAAGAAATGCAGGGTGGTTTCGATCCTACCGCAGGAACATAAAGGGACGTCAACAAGTTGAACCTGGTAAAGATCAGCTAGACCGGTATAGGCAATTGTACAAGCAAACCGCAACTCGGCCATGTATTCTTTTGAAAAGAAAACACGCTTTTGGTTGTGTAATGCAACAATGATAAAACGAAAATGGAAATTAACTTCACTGAAAATTATCTCGTCACAGACGATTTCGATAACATTAATCCTTCTACTGTTAATATAAATCTTTGCAAATAGGTACCTTATTGTACATACATTTCTTCGGCTTGGGAGACATGGTATCGGAATTGCAACATGTTCTTTGTGCTCCGCTTATACCAAGCACTTATTATTTTAGTTACCTAAAGGAGATATAATATCTACATACATGAACGACACAAGGGATATAATATATACATACCTGGAAGACACAATATTTAGTTATACTTCAGACTGAGAGGACTTATACATGTAATTTTTTACTAATACCCAAAGTAGTCTTGGTTTAGTAGTTTTTAGCTTTGATTTTCAATGTTCTGCGCAGTATGCTTGCTTGCAAAATGAGTAGTCTACTTTTAAAAGCAAATGCGATTCTTCTCCGTCAAAAGTGTAATGTAAAACATATTTTAATACTTAAACATATTTTCAGGTTACATAAAATAACAATGAGAGCTCATGGGTGGTGGTATTCCAATCGAAGGTTCAATTCATGGTTGGGACGAAGTATAACCCCCAAACTAGTTTGATTATATTGGATTCATTCTATATAAATTTCATTAATATAATATGCATCCATACATACAATACTGATTCTAGCTATAGGCGTTTATCCTTTCTGTTTGGCAAATTGCAATCTAATATATGTACCTTGGATTTGTAAGTATATGTCCATGAAGGTTTTCAGCGCACGTTGACCTCTTTCTTTCAAACCATAGATCCATTCTTTTCACTTTTCTTTCTTGCGGGTTGGGTGGGTGTGAGAAAGAGACCGCATCGTTAAGTGAATTAGATCGCTGGTGCTTTTAGATCGTGGGTTGAATTTATTCTTGGGATGAATTGTAAACTGTTCAATTATATTGGTGCCATTGTGTGCGTGTGTGTTATTGTGTGTTATATAAACTCTATACGCTAGAGAGGAAGACTTTATCCATGTCAGCTATGACGAAAACAAATTTCTGATTATGATGTATAGAAGACAGTAATATATATGTTGTATATATTTGGCTCAAATTAACAGTAATTTGATGCAAATGGACAATATATGAAACTCATTTAAAAAAAAAAAATAGAATCACGAATATTCGATTTACGTAATATTTAATTAGGATCAAGTGTCCAACCACTCCTGCGTCCAAATTTTCCCACACTCCAGTCTACGAAGCTTTCAAAAGTAATGGATTGTTATCACAGTGTGACATTGCAGAAGCGGGATGTGGGTACTTGACTGTATTCTGTTTTCTTTGACAGTGAAAGATTTGTAAAAGTGACCAGATTAAGCAACCCTTGGCAAATGTTGACATTTGATTTCGTATAATGTAGTGTGTACGCAACCTACTGAAAATGGCCATTATTTGTTTAGACTACCCGTACCATAAGTCCGAAAACACCCGAATGATAGCCGTTGAAATTGTGGAACATTTGTAGTTGTATTGCGGGCATCAGGGCCATCAAAACATCATGTGTGAATGATTAATGACAACATAATGGGACCTGTGGCGTATGAACAGAGCTTATCTAAACGCTTCCCTAATTGTAGATCATTCGTGCAGGCATCAGTAGATAACATCACTGTACCGACTGATATCTTTTCTTCCTGCTCTTTGATGAACACTGTGGCTCTTAGTATTTTTGCTTCTTCTTTCCCCTTAACGACATCGGGTGTTATTGCTCTCTAGTTTGATATCTATGACGGTTTTTATCGCATCAAGCTCTCTCTGTTTGGTTAAATATTTCTCTCGGATTGGAACGGGTGACATAGTATGTGGGATGTAGTTTCTTCCCTTAGAACTGAATTATTCATCTTACACCTACAATGTAAAGAAAACTGAAAATACAGACACGCCTAGCTCGGTTTCATTTCACTGGAGTAGTTTCATTCAGTAGGTCAGATATATATTATAACTAGAGTATTGTAGTATTAAATCCATGAAAGTATATTGGGCTCCATCCGTAAATAGAAACAGATCTATCAAAAGAATTTACAGTGGGGTAAAAAGCGGAGGGTGCACACAATAAAGCAACTTGGGATATATTCAAACCTCTAAACATACTTCACCTTTGTTGAAATATGAGATAGTTCAGGCGAGAAGCAGAACTCAGCTACAATTATGTGCCCTCGAATATTAAACGTTAAGTGTCTTCTCGAAGAGTATACTTAACAGCCAAGACTAAAGGATAAAGTGTCCATTGATATTTTTTTTGGTCTTCATTTCCATTAACAAAACCAAAGCGTGAAGGTTCTACCTCTACCAACAGCTGAGTTGGAAAATAAAAGGTTATTCAATCTTGAATATTCAATTGTTATCTAGATAACGTCAATGACAAATGCAAGATATCAACAAAAAAGATAACGTCAATGACAAATGCAAGATATCAAACAAACAAACAAAAAAGACGTCCTATCAAATAAAACTACTTTAGACTACTACAGAAAATTACATGGCTTGTTATTTCGGACTAGTTTTTAGGATATAGGAACAAACATTATAGGGAATTTATTAATATGTTTTAATCCGTTGGTGCATCCGAAGAAAACGCACCATTTTTACAGCATTGCATCTACTTTAAAGACACGAATATTGTGACGAAAGTCACTTTTATCTTAATACCGTTATTATTTATTAATGCATCACTGTATTGTTGGTCTGATTAAGTGAAATATATAGAACAAAATGATAATTTACCCAAGAGAGAGAGAGAGAGAGAGAGAGAGAGAGAGAGAGAGAGAGAGAGAGAGAAAGAAAACACCGCCTGTTTAGAGATGTAGTGACAAATATTACTGGCCAGAAATCTAGAAAATCAGTCATCGCTTGAATCATATAATTCACGCTGCGAATAGCATTTTGTATTGTCAAGTAATCGGCCTGCTTCAAGAACTTTACTTCGTCCACTAATCTACAGATCTGCTGGACTCTGACATCTTTTAATAACTGATGAAATTATTCAAGGTTGTGAGATCCACCAACTCTACTTTTTGACTTGTTTTCAGGGCCACGTTTGGTTCTTCGATCCCATCTCTGCATCAACAATTCGGTTACGTTTCTACTACATCTCATTCTTCTGGAACAATGGATTCTGGGCTCAACTTAAATTAACATTTTCATTACGTTTTTCAAATCAGCTGTGAGTCTTCGATTAGATGACAATGTCAGACAAACGTCTTTATCAAACTAACTGCACATGAATCATGTCGACCGTAACCCAGTAAATTTCCAACAGTTAATCAGGTTCGGTGTGATTGACAGCTCCATGCACAGATCAGCTTCTGAGGTCAGAGCAGCGTGCCAGGCCATTCCCGCGGGAGAAGTGGCAAAATAATCGTCAGGGATACTCTGTCAATATTTGAGCGATCTTTCTTAAATTCTTTCGACATGAGTGCATTGAATAATGACATTCAAAACGTCATTCAAATCAAAATCCGATTTTTTGTGGCATTTTATTTGCACAGAGAAGATAATCTGACATTGAAGCCTTTGTTTATGCTTATCGCCTAAAATTGCAACGACATGCGACAAACAAAAGTACTTGTAGAATGTGTTTTAGGCGTTCATTAAAATCCAGCTTAGTATTATCTTTACTTATACAAGTCTCTCAGAAGAAGGGACCTTTCTAATGAATTGGATGCGGTTGTTTCCTCAATCAATTGTATCGCTCCGGTGGCCTAGTGGTTAAAGCGTCCGCCTCGGATGCGGGAGTTCGTGGGTTCGACCCCCGGCCGAGTCAAACCAAAGACTTAAAAATGGTACTAACAGCTGCCTCGCTTCGCGCTCAGCATTAACAGGTTAGTATTAGGACTAGTCGGCCTGGTGTCAGGATAATGTGACTGGGCGTGACGTCATGTTACGTGTCTACGGCATGATGCCCCAGTGCTAAACATCACTATAAACTGCCACACTGTCGACATCGTAGCAATATGGCTGAAACAATGTTAAAGCTACGATAAAAATCCAAATCACAAACACACACACACACACATAATAGTAGTGGTAATGGTAGTAGTAGTGACAAGAGTAGTAGTAGTAGTTATTGTTGCAGGGTTTAACGCCATTATTCAGCAAAAGATCGGCTATACATGACGGCCAGTATAACTGGTGGAGGAAGAACCCTGGAAAACCCTGGGAAGAACTACCTACCCACGCGAAACTAAGCTTTCTCACGTATCAACGTTAGCCAGCCTGAGAATCAAACCCACGCAGACAGGGCAGTAGTAGTATTATTAGCAGTGGTAGCATTTGTAGTAATAGCAGTACTAGTAATAGTAGCAGTAGAACCAGTGGTTGAGTATTAGTAGTAACAGTACTAGTCACAGTAGTAGTATTATTAGCATTAGTACCATTTGTAGTGGTAGCAGTACTACCATTAGTACTAGCAGCAGCAGTAGTACTAGTAACATTATTATTAGTAGTAGTACTAGTAACATTAGTAATACTATTAGCATTATTACCATTTCTAGTAGTAGCAGTGCTACTAGTAGTACTAGCAGCAGCAGTAGTACTAGTAGCAGCAGTAGTAGTTGAAGTAGTGTTAGGAACATTAGTAGTACTACAGTAATAGTAGTAATAGTACAAATTTACACATTAAAATTATATGGCGTGCATGGAAGGCAGAGTAGAAATTCAATTTACGCCCACTGTGATATGGTAAAAGAAGAAGTCATTTTTTTTAGTATTTACGGTAGTGGTAGTTTTAATAAATATGTGTACAGGCTTTTTCGCATACGTTCTTCAATACTTACATTTCCCATACTTCAAAAGAGAAAAATTGAAATTCTGAGACTTACCGCAAACTCTAATTATTCCTGACTCAATCTGCAGAATACTATTTTCACTTGATTAATAGTTAGACAGAGAGACAGACGAATCGTCCAATATAAACATAAGAGAGACAGATAAGAATGTAGATACATCATCATCGTCGTCGTCATCATCATCTCCTTCCTCTCCCTCACCGCAATGTAATTACACGAACTTTTGGAAGAAAACGAGGTTTCATCACATATCACACGTGGTAGCACATAATGCACTCATTCCACGATTTTCAGTATATATAGATGCGAATCTGACATGTTCTCAAATTGGGTTCTGTTTCGTGATGAAATTCGATAATTCGATCATTTTTCTTAGATGGTAGCTGGTTAAAATTAAGTATGAATGCAACCATGCATGCATGTAGGAAGGTAGGTAGGTGGGCATGCATGCAGGTATGTATGCATGCAGGCATGCGGGTATGTATGTATGTATGTATGTACCATTTTGGATTGGGTCACCGTAGGCCCCTATGGGAATTTAATGTAGTTTCAACATTGTGGTATAGTATGGCTTGCTTTGTTTATTTTGTTTGTTTTAACAGCACTTTCAACACATTATTAGTTTTGTACCACCTAGAAACAAAGGCAGCGAACCTATCGGAATTTAATGTAAGAAAGGTCCAAATGTGTAACATTTTCGGTCACTATGGGTCCCTGTGGGAATTTAATGTCAGAAACGTCCAAATGTTTAACATTTTGGGTCACTATGGGACCCTATGGGAATTTAATGTAAGAAACGTCCATAGGTTTAACATTTTGGGTCACTATGGGGCCCTATGGGAATTTAATGTAAGAAAGGTCCAAGTGTTTAACATTTTGGGTCTCTATGGGGCCCTATGGGAATTTAATGTCAGAAAGGTCCAAATGTTTAACATTTTGGGTCACTATGGGGCCCTATGGGAATTTAATGTAAGAAAGGTCCAAATGTTTAACATTTTGGTCACTATGGGGCCCTATGGGAATTTAATGTCAGAAACGTCCATAGGTTTAACATTTTCGGTCACTATGAGGCTCTATGGGAAGTTAATGTTTAAAAGGTACGAAGGTTTAATATCGTAGGTCATTTTGGGGTACTATGAGAAATTTAATATAAGTTGAAAATTGTAAGGAATAAACTGGACCTGACTGACGGTAAAGATAATTTAACAGACTGCCATTTTAGGAATAATGGGACGGTATGGAGACTCATGGGAATATTAACATTTTTGGTTGGTATCAGGACCTAACACACTTAATGACAATCCAATAAACATCCTTACTAATCTGAAGATATAGTGATACTATAGCACTCAAAGACTTAGCCTGGAACGTTCACGTCATTAAGCGATGTTCGAAATTGGCGGCTGTAATGAGACAATCTACTTAAAAGAAGGAGTGTTCAGCATTGTGGCCTCCGTATTTCCAAAATGGCTGCCATCGAAACTAAAACGTAATTTAGCAAAGATTAAGAAAAACAGACAGAATATTTCATTAAAATGACTGACAATAAAGGTAATACTAATATTTTAAAACTGAGGCGAGATTTACGCAATACTTTTAAATCGAAATTTATATTTTTAAAACAAAATTTCACAGACTTAAATAATGCAAATAATTACGAATCACACGGAATTGAGCTGCGAAGAACTAAACCAGAATATTTATTGAAATTAACATGGCTGAGATTATTTGTAACGCTGAAATTCCGAAACTAGTACTGAATTCATTTGAGACTGAGAGCATAAGAATACAGATTAAATAGTTTTAAAATCTTAAAATCTACAACTTTAAAAATACATAACGGTTAATATTGTGAGAAAGAAATGTTGACCTGGAAAAAAATTTCAAATTTCAAAATTAATAAAATTACAAATTGTTAAATGTAATTACAAAGTTAATGAAGTGCATAACATTTCAAAGTTTATAAGTTGTAAAATAAAATGAAATTGTCTTAAAACTTAAATAGTTTTAAATATTTGAAAGATTTTTTAAAATTTCAAAGTTATAAATAATAATTTAAAAATAAAAGCATTAATAATGTTAAAAGTTAGATTATATGTAAAATTTCAAAATGGGGGTCAAGCAATTAAAATATTATATCTTTAAAACTGCTAAAGTTTCACCATTTTGTATCAAATATAATAAGTTAAACGTTTCAAAATAACAATAAAGTCTTAAACACCCCCCCCCCCCAAAAAAAAATTATTAAAAGTAAAATGAAACAATACGAAAGGTTGAAAAGAGAAGGAATGATGAAGTGCAGGAGGAGTACAAGTTGACCTTCATACATACAAGCGGAATTCAGGAATCACCTATATCAATATTTAACACCCATCATGTTATACAAAGAAAGTAATGCAGGGTAACGTATACACATAGATTTTAGATTTACTGTCCAATATATCAGTACACTTACAAAGTAGAGGGATGTGGTTCTTTTGGACCATTTTGTTTTTTTCCATAGACATTTAATTTTATATAAATTCGATTACATACAAATACACTTGAGAGACGGACATACTCATATCCAATTACAGAAAATTACTTATTTGTTTCAGTGCCACACCCATACATACAAAGAAACTGCTGAGGGAAGGTACAGAATATGAAATAGTCACTAATATGCATTCTTCATGACAAACACCAACCCATACAAACGCAAAGCAAAGGACGGGAGAGGGGTGTATTTAGATCATAAATATATGCAAAACAGAAGCAGACATACACATGCCCCCCATCCATACAAACATATGTACATACATGCAGTCACTGGTGAAGATTGGGTTATTGGTGAAAATTAAATGACATAGAAACCAATCATTCAAACAAAAAGTAAATAAAATTGCACAAAAAAACTGTTAGCATATTGTAAATATTAAAAAATGCAACAATTAAACGTAAAACTAAACATTGCAAAAGAGATCTCAATATTTACAAAATAAAACATTAACAAAAATAAACAAATTAACAATGAAAATATTTGTAAAAATAATAAATGTTAAAATATTTTATTTATTTAACATATTGTAAGCGAAAATGTTAAAATTAGAATATTACCAATAAGTTTCAGACCTTTAAGCTTTATAATTTGTAAAAAATTTAAAATTTCAAACAAATTACAATTTGTTCTTTGAAACGTAGAAATTATTCCCAAAAAGTTGTAAAATTTCACAAATCTAAAAGTTTTAAAACTCTTGAGGTATTACCTATGTTTCAATGTAAACAAGAAATTTAGCAAAAGAAGTTTAACAATGAATTTTTTTTAAAAAAAACAACTGAAAAACACCTATCTGTGTGTAATTATATATGATGGTATATATATCCTACTACTACTGCTAGCTGCTGCTGTTACTAATGCTACTACTACTACCACCAGGGTCGGACCGGGTGGAGGGGTCCGGGGTTTCCGGAAAAATCTCCAGACAAAAATTAAAACGCACACATACACAAACGTACATTCATTCACTTGTCACTTGAAATTTGACCATCGTTTTATTCTTGCGCACGTTTATTTGGTAGCATGAACACTTTGAGAAGAAAGACACAACTGACGTTTGCTTTTGTGCCCTCTCGATGAAAATCAGAGTCCTTATGAAATTTTCGAGACCCCCCACCACTTAACCTGATCCGACCATTACTACTACTTCTAGTACTACTGATAATAATAATAATAATAATAATAATAATAATAATAATAATAATAATAATTCAATACATTGTTAAGCATTTTCCCTTAACATTTGGTATGTTCTTCTTGTGAAATTGAAATCGCAATGAAGTTTCAATCATTTCATAAAATTTCTATTTTTTTTTTTTTGTTCTTGTCATGCCTTGCATTTTGAGTAGGCATTGGTTATTCTGCTTCTTTTTCTCCTTTTCTCTTTCATCAGTTTCCTTTGGCTTTTTTTGGCTGGACACTCACGATGGCCAATATCTTTGCTCGTTACAAACAAAACAATTGTCCTGGCTTATGTATTGGACCCTAGTTTTCCCTTTTATAGCATAATGATTTTTTTGTAGGTGACGTTGAGGAGATTCTGGGACCCAATGCCTTTTCACCTGACAGTCACAACAAATGTCTTCGCTTTCATCTCGAGATTAGTATTAAGACTCCTTATAGGTTGGTAGGCTGGACACTGTTTATTTTTTCAAATTACTTTCTATAGATGTCTCGTTTGAAATGTTATCTTATGTTTTTCTTCCATATTTCGACACTCGAACGTGGACACAGGTGAGACGGCAGTGATCGGTAAAGACCACCTGGATACCTGGGGTCCCATCCATAAGTGAAAGTCGTGTTGTATAATTATTTTCATATCGAGCCTGCGGGCAAATTGATTTTGATAATACCTAATGTTACATTATACAACTATATTGTCATCTTACACTTACTTACACTGTCATAATGCCATTATTTTCACTGTCGTACATTTACTGAAACTGTCATCATACACTTCCCAACACTGTCATAATACACATGCTTGACACTATCATCATACACTTCCTAACACTGTCATAATACACTTACCTGACACTGTCATCATACACTTACTAGCACTGTCGTCACACACATACTTACACTGCCATCATACACTTACTTAACCCTGTCATCATACCCATACTAACACTGTCATCATACACTTGCTGACGCTGTGATGACACACATACTTACACTGCCATCATACACTTACTTGACCCTGTCATCATACACTTGCTGACACTGTCATGACACACATACTTACATTGTCATCATACACTTACGTACACCGTCAGATGCAAGAATTTTAAGTTTGATGTTCCCATAGAAAGAACAAACTCGCCTCGATCATCATGGACTTTTTCTAGTCTATAATTGTTAAAGTTGGAACTACAATGTCGGCTAAAATGATATACAAGTTTCTGGAATGTTTATAAAACCAATTTTACCGAACATAGTAAATAATCTATTGACACGATTATCAGCAGAGAATTCACAAGCTCCTATCATCTCAATACGTTTGGAATGTATTATGGTTTCAGAATTTGCCACAGACCCCTTGATCCTTTGTTTGTTTCTTTGTTAATCAGGATTTGTGTTTGTCTTGTTTGTTTGTTTGTGATGATGTCTTTGTTTCATTGTTAATAGGGACGTGTTTGTTTTTCCACAAATAGGTGCGAGATGTCGTCACCCATACCCTATCCCTCCTCTGTTGTGGTTTTACATGCAAGTGTTGGTCTTTAAGAACGCGAGTTCGTCACGAATTCATATCCTTTACTTCCCTCATTGGTTTGCTTGTATGTGTTTGTTTTGTATCGGAAAACTAAATCATTATTTGTAATTTGCTTTAATTGTGTCCGTCTCTCTATTCCTCGTGACACGAGGGATACTGAGACACACACACACACACACACACACACACACACACACACACACACATATATATATATATATATATATATATATATATATATATATATATATATATATATATATATATATATATATATATATATATATATATATATATATATATATATATATATATATATATATATAGATAGATAGATAGATAGATAGATAGATACATCCATGCATGCATGCATGCATGCATGCATCCATACATACATACATACATACATACATACATTAAAATATTTCTTTTTTATACTACTTTTTTGAAACATTTTTTGCAATATTTAATTCGCTTATTTGTCACAATTTGCAAATTGCTTTGAATTTACAAACATGATATAAACTCTTTTCGCTGAAATATTCGAACAATTTCTTAAAGATTTTATAACAAAAAATATTGTTTGATTTACCCAATTAAACACAACTTTCTTTTGTCCAAACTGTCACTCTTCGCATAATGATTAAATTTTGTTTAGAATATTGACATTTTATTTCTTGTTGCAGTATTTTTAATGTGATTACGATATTATATTTGGTAGACTTGTTTCTTCTCAATTTCTTAAATTACAATTTTTATATTTGAATATGTTTCAGAATTGTACAATGTTTAATTTTTCCTCATATTTAACTTTTTGTTATCCAGGTTTGTTAGTTTTGTATTATTTCCTTACAAAACTTAAATATCAGACATTTCCATGTGCAAATCTAATATGTGTTGTGTCAGTAACTACATGAATACGAGCTACACTATTGCGTTTATATGTGTAATGGTATATAGATGTTGTGCTATATATCGTTGATTTTGTGTTAATTGTGATGCGTTTAAATTGTCCTATATGCTTCAAAAATGTTATTTATTTGGTTTAAGAGTTTTTAAATATTATAAAACTTACATTTAATTTTACAATATTTTGAACTCTTAAATTTGTTATTGATGTGTAATTTTTTATAAATGTTTTCAATTATTTTCAATTTTGTTGCAATGTTTTAATTCCAAATACAAATGTTTGCATATGCCCGTCTTTTTATTTTCTTACCATTTAGTGTAAACACATAGTATTTGCTAAATTATGCAGAAGGAGAGGGGCTGAAATTTCTCACAATATTAGATACAAATACACTGATAAAAATTAATCAGACACGACAAGCGGAAGAAGTAAAAGAAAAAGTAAACTATCAATAAAAACAAAAGCATCAAATTAGATGTCTGATAGACGTGAAAAAGACTTCGAAATGAGGAATAAAGAAGAGAGATATCCAAAGCAAGTAAACAACGATATTACCAAACTTCGGAAGGAATTGCATTTATAAAGTACGTAATGGATCTTCATCACTATCAATTAGTCATTATACAGTCTGAGGACGTGTAAAATTCAAAATAACAAGAATCCCTTTGCATTTAGACTCAAGCTAAGAAATATTAATTTAACGCTTGGTATCCTTAATGTACCGTTGAAACAATTTAAAGATATTCAAATTTTGCTCAGGTGTAAGCTCGAGTATGCCAAATGAAAGAGTGTTTTTATAGAGATCGGGATCGGCAGTTCGTTAGTACATAGTATTAGATTTTTCCTTTGAACTGTGTATGTATATTTTTATGTGTATGTATATGCACATATGTGCATACGTATTCATGCACGCGTCTCTGTGTGCACGGATATATTGTTTAGTTGTAGACGAACAAAAAACACGATGTAGAAAGACTGAAGCCCATCTTACATTTGAGAGATCTTGATAAGCTTCATGTTTTGTGCTGTATGCAAATCAGTAGACCAAAGCTGCGTAAAATAATATTTCGTATGCGTTTCAAGTACGCTGAGCAGTTGTACATGAACCATTTGGTCCTACATCGTCAGAGTACTTTGTTGCCGGATAAACAGTCAGTGTTTTATTATAGCGCTTCGAGTTATTTCTGTACAGCCGCGATGGTTCTACAGTTAAGACTTCATCACCAAACATTGACAAAATCTTGAGTATTGACAGGGAATTATGAATCAACCCCAGAAATATGCCACGGTAAAGTTTCAGGTTAATCACCCGCAATATCAATGACCACTGTGTTGTAAAGACAGGTGTGCATTATAGGGATAAGTTCAAAAGTAATTTTGAACTAGTTTGGACTTTATCATTTTGTTGTTAAGTTTTAGAAACTTAGAAACGAATAGAATTAAACAGGGTGCAGCCGATTAAATCTTTTAGCCTACTTGCAAATCGATTTATGTAATATATGCGATCATTAAGTTAGAATTAAATACAATGTATAGTATCTGCGGTGTTTATATTAGGTCACACAGATCATTTACAAAGTGTGATAATTAAAACCAGTAAATAAACCATAAAGTGCTCTGGATTCAATTCCACAGTCCAATCAGCGCGGATCGACTTTCATGGCATTACCTTGGGAAAGATGCTTTACCTGCCTCGGCAATATGCAACTTAGCAAGCATTCCTGTGCGGTTATGACCCAGACCGAAAGAAACCAATATAAACTATATATATATATATATATATATATATATATATATATATATATATATATATATATATATATATATATATATATATATATATATATATATATATATATATATATATATATACACATACATATATATATATATACATACATACATACATACACATACATATATATATACATATATATAAATATATATATACATATAGATATATATATATATACACATATATACACATATATATGTATCTATATATATATATACATATACATATATATACATATGCACACACATATATACATATACATATATATACATATACACACACATATATACATACATATATATACATATACATATATCTGATTTTGAATATATATGCGCCACCAGGTGTAAATAACAGGAAATGTTATACATTATATATGTATATGTATATAGGTATATATATACATATGTATATAGGTATATATATGTATATATGTATGTATGTATGTATGTATGTATGTATGTATGTATGTATGTATGTATAAAGAATATAACTCATATGGCGAATAACAATCCTTTCAAGTGCACTGGATCCAGCAAGGGATCACGTGTGTCAGGGATTGATTAAGATAAATGCAATAACCTGACAACGAACAGTGCAAAACTAGTATCTAGCTACCCTTAGCGCTTTCAACTCTTTTAATGAGTCTTTTTCCAAAGACAAATGCAAAACATAGACAAGACAAACAAATAAAACAGAAAAATGGTTATGTTTGCGAAACTTTACATGGCTGTTTCTACAGGAATTAAACCTTTTAACTCTATTATGTGTCAACTAGTTTATTTCAGCTTGTTGCTGATACTGGAAAATATTTGTATTGACCTAGAAATTGATGAGCTATAACGAAAGAACACTTCTCCTCCCCTGGCCACACTTTCAGTGAGATAACACTTATTGTAATTGCTCACAACCAAAACTGGAGTCCCCAAACCAGTAAAGAAAAGGAATCTTACTGGATACGCCGCCTTAGAACATTGAAACCGCGGTTTAAACCAAGAAGACTAGAAAAAGACAGCTATGCACAAGTAAAATTATCTTTTGCAGCCAACACATTTTCCTTTAAATAATTCTCTAAATTTGTTTAATAGCCGCTGACTACTACAGCAATGAAATATCCGGGATATAATCTGCGCTTACATAAATTTACATAAAATAACAGATGTCATCACAACAATTATGCGGAAGACAATAGTAATAGTAGTAGTAATGGCGTTAGAATTTCATTCCATTACATTGATAGTGCTGTTAATATATTTTAAAGCCAAAACCTCACACATATGGATGACCATAATAATCGATTTCTTAACTCTTCTGTTAGAATTGTTTACGCATTGTCAGAAATATGGGCCAGTTCTACCTGTTGATGGCACTGATAGAGAACGAGTTATTTACAAAGTGTTTTGCACGTGCCAGACCTTGTTCATTTAAAAGTAAAACTATTCAGTATTAGTTCTATTTGATGCCAGGAAGCTGGCCATGTCTGAAGTTGTAGCTAGGCGTACGCAAGTGATATTGTGAATCGCACCGTCGTGTAGCTAGGCACACTCAAGTGATCTCATGATAGCACACCGTTGTGCAGCTAGGCACACTCCAGTCATCTGATGATAGCACACCCTTGTGTAGCTGAGCACACTCAGGTGATCTCACGATAGCACACCGTTGTGTTGCTAGGCACAGTCAAGTGATCTCATGGTAGCACGCTTTTGTGTAGCAAGGCATATTGAAGTGAACTTGTGACAGCACTTTGTTGCTTTAATTGACATGGATAGCAAACACCTTGCTAGCATCTACACACTATAGTTCGAAACGCAATTGGACGGTCTCCTTTAATGAATTGATTGGCCTGTAAAACGTCCCTTGCAGAACATATTTTTTGCATTTTCTTTTTAGGGACGTTGTGGAGAAAGCAACTAAACCCTTTTCACTTCCGTCTCTTTTCAGTCTGAAAGACTGAACGATATTTTACAAGTAAAAATGGTAAGCAACAATGATACAAATATAAAATGACACTAATTTCGAATCAAATTATGCATCTAAACGCGAAGATTTACGAACAAGTCCCTTCCCCTTTTGCTCCTCACAAAATGTTACACTTAACCAAACGGAAAATATAGAATCATGACTATTCCTTGCAATGTTCAATGGACTATGTGTTGTTGTTGCTATTGTTTTAAAAATATGCCCATAGTTTTAAATAACTGGTTTGTGCAAGGGAAGTAATTCGAAAATTTCCCACTATCATTATTATTATTATTATTATGATTATTATTATTATTATTATTATTATTATTGTTGTTCTTCTTCTTCTTCTTATTGTTATTCGTGTTCTTGTCCGTTTTACTATGTAGATTTAGGAGACAGATAATAATGCAAAATAATCAAAATCTTAAAGATATGTTGCATATTTGTAAATTTAAAATGTGTACAAAAAATAACATTAAATCTGCATGAATGTTAAGTTTTGTAATCCACAGTTCCCACTTTCTTCTCTTATTTCATCATGAATAAATCACTATCATATTCACATTTAGAAAGAATGACCCCTTTAATTCTGACTTAGAGATTTGGAACTTGTTCAAGTTTTCATGTTTTTGACAAAGAATAGCAGAACAGATATATATTTATCCTTCAAAAACAAATCTGACAATCTCTCTCTCTCTCTCTCTCTCTCTCTATATATATATATATATACTTTCGTGTTTCAAAAATATATTAAACGTTTAAGATTGGCGCAAATAAAGATACGAGCAGACAGAGAATAACTATTAGGCTAAGTGAATTATTATTATTATTATTATTATTATTATTATACCGCTCCGGTGTCCTAGTGGTTAGAGCGTCCGCCTCGGATGCGGGAGATCGTGGGTTCAATCCCCGGCCTAGTCATACCAAAGGCTTACAAAAATGATACTAACAGCTGCCTCACTTGGCGCTCAACATTAAGAGATTAGTGTTAGGACTGGTGGGCCTGGTGTCAGGATAATGTGACTGGGTGGGACATCATGCTACATGTCTGCGACATGATGCCCCAGTGCTCGACATCACTATAAACTGTCACACTGCCGACATTGTAGCGATATGACTGAAAAATTGTTAAAACTACATTAAAAATCCAAATAACACACACACACACACACACATTATTATTATTGACAAACATTGCTCAGTTACTTCCTGCCTACTTGTTTTAAGCTTCAAACTATTCAATTACATTTTGTTTCCAATGAAGATAGATGCAGAAACTATTTCGAGATATCCTTCTATTTGCTTTTGTCATCGGATCCATCAGTAACAAGGACACCTATAAATCTGTTTTCATACGTATAAAGCAAAGATTGTTCAAATAATTCAAAATACTTTATTTCCGGATAATACTTCAAATTCATCGCATATAACTTAAATATATCAAATCTCTGTTCAAATCAGAAACCACATATCATACAAAACAACAATGAACTCCCAAAGACAATACATTACAGTGTTCCATAACTAAGATCCATAATCCACATAAGAGAAACAATTACGTCACAATGTCAATCAGATTGACAATATTCAATTCTCTGCTGCCATAAAGTAGATGAATACAATCGCGTTCGTCCAGTTCTCTGTTTCCATGTGCAACATAATTTTGTGATGAACTACATCCTAAGAAGTGATTTTGTCTCCTTAACTTCAAGAATTGTATCACCATACTTCTGACGTCATTTCCTGTCGATGATGCAAATGAGTCAGTGTCGATGTAAACCGTCCTCCCATTGGTCGACCTGGGCCACTACTAAGGAATGAATCATCCGGTTGCAAAGGAATAGAATCTGGGGACGCTCTCATGAGGTCTTTTGACATGAATTGTCCCTCCTGGCCCATACCAACTGTAAATAATTTGAGGGAAAAAAATGAATTATACTGGAAATGAAGAATAGGAATAAAAGCATTCTAATCACAAAATAAAAATGACCATATACACTATCCATAGGATAATATGAAAATTATATTAAGTTTAGAATGTTAGATAATGCAACAAAACAGAATACTTAAATATTATTAGCTAAAAGGTATACAGAATTAACGTAGGTACATCCATTAATATATATATATGTATGTTTGTACGTGTGGGGGATGTAAACGTGGGAAATTAATATACAATGTGAGATACATATTTAAAGTGCAGGTTGTTTTGCATGATGCAGTGGAATGTAACAAAACGTGTGTATAATCCTAGTCTTTATAAATTATAACTGCAAAATTCCAAGTCCAAAAGAAGTTACGCTTAGGTTCGTCAGTAAGGTGATATTAGCTTCTTTTACTTGAGTATTTCAGAACCGAGTGTAATGGTACGTATATTGTTTTATCATAGAGTGGATGATGTCTTGTAGGCCTACTACCATGATGTGTTGAATGCAGATACGTTTTTGTCCCTGATCCAAATGAGGATCACACAAGCAATTCTAATTAAGGGTGAAAACCTATGCCCCTGTACATTGATTAACCTAGACCCGCAGGCCTGAAGTTGGACCTCTAGGCCCTAGAGGTTAAAATGGAGTATTCAAAAACCAATCAAGCATAGATATATTGTTATCCTATCCATAGATGACTGGACAATGTAGAAATGAGTGCAAAGCAAATATATTCGCAGCAAGTCCTACGATAATTTTGGTTATGTGCTTATATTGAATTTAAGCAATGGTTTGTAGCATCAAATTCAAATTTCACATTATGTTTATTTATGTTCCTCTCAACATGCATGTGTGTCGGTGTGTGTATACATATAGATCTGCCAACGGACATGTAATTCCACATACCTCTGTGGGGAATTCCTTGGTCCATCCCAAGGGGAGGGCTGTCTCTGGAGGTAGGGGGCAGGAAGTTAAGATTTCCAGGTCCCTCGGGAATCTGGCCGGGGAAAAAGTTCCCATATGGTTGATAGCCTGGAAACATATCTGGTTCGTTTTCTGTGGAAAGAGGAAACATAAGAATAACAACAAGAGCAGCAACGACGACGACACTAACAACAACAACAACAACAACAATAATAATAATAATAATAATAATAATAATAATAATAGGATCATAAGAAGCACGCGCATCTGATCTTGAAGCCGTTGCTCTAGAAACTGCACTATTAATATGCACAGTTACAGAATAAAATATGATAATACTTGTATTATATGATTCCTGCTTGTCGTTTATTTCTTCTTTTACGTACTTCTGTACCTGCTTCCTTGCTTACACTGATACAGAGAAAATTTGGAAATAAGAGCAAAACAAATTAGTATATGTACTGAATGCCGATCCTTGTTTACGCATGCCTTCATTATATAGTTCAAAGATTAAATAACATTTAAAATATACGAATTTAGCTCATGGTGACCATCCATAAAAATAAACCTCACATCACCAGTAGAAGAGGTCATAATAACCATAAATTTGTGAGAGATTTATTGCTGCTGGGTCAAAGTTCATGATTATTCGAAATTGAGGATGAAACAGAAACATGATATTTTGGATATCAAAGATGTCCATTCAGTACACATAAGTTATGACAGAGATGTTGGTTTTCTATGACTCATTTCCATCACAGTGATATCATATAGACAGTAATTTCTATACCCCCTGCTGTCTTTAAAACACAGAGTTCACCGCGCCACGTCAATAGAACAATTTTGCTTTATTGACAACAAAGTGAACACATTGAAATGAGAGTCTATTTTCCACAAATATTTGACAGATTATGAAAGTTTCTCCTTTGAAAAGTGCGAGATTTTAGGTGATATCGGGAGTTAGAGTCATTCCATGCTGGGAAGAAACGCTTGAATCATGTCATGAGATGTTAACAGGGACTGCCTCCATACACTTAATGCATAAATAATGCCAGTTATATTTCTTAATGTGCCATTACGAAAAAGCTCCTGATATCAAACATCTTTATTAACTGATTGTAAATGGGGTTTTTTTTCCTTCGGAATCCGGGTCGATACATTACAGAGGTTCTCGTGTACATTAGAAAGTAACATTTAAAAGAGATTATGAACTCAAAATGACAAAACTCAACAATATGCCGCTGATTCCGACAAGAATGTTGAAACTTATTGTCATTAGAAATATTTGCATCGTTCTCACAAAAACCTCTCAATTTAATATAATCTATTTATAAGTAATGTAGTAAATAAAAGCAGACGGTGCAAACATCACGTGACCTTATATTCGTCTCAAAGAAGACTATAACGTAAATTCCCTATGGTGCACGGTGCCGTAAAAGAGAATATCGCTGTCGTAATATAGCCGTTATGTTGCGATAATCGGTGTTATATGCTTAAATGGCAATGACTTGGAGTAATCAGTGCAAGCAGAATGAAACATTGACTTTCGAAAAGGCCATTGAGTAACGAGAATGTGATACATAATGAGACTTTATATTAGATGTCATAATTTAAATGGTGTTAGAGCGCAATTTAAAATTTTGCAGATGTTAATTCCATCTTTTAAATTGCCTTTGTCAAGTTCTAGCAGTTGAAATATAATTTCATACACTTTCAAGATATTTAAGAATTCCTGGAATGAATTAGTCAATGGCTTCGTAGAGTACATACAGTTGCCTTGAAATTAATAAATTTTTAATCCGTATAACATGAAAAATGGATTTTTAACCATTTTGTGGCCCAAATATACACAAAATTAAAGAAAGAAAAATAAATGAATTTCTTCTTTATTCTTTAACACACATGAGACAAATTTATTTTCTTTCGTAGCCAAATTTCTTTCTCTTACCACTTACTTAACCTTTGGTAAACGTTAAGTCTTTAATTGCAGTACCCACCATTGTAGTAACCAAAACCATCGTCATCGAGTCCACCGCGAAAACCCCGCATCCGTCGTGGGCTCCTGAAAAAGTGTCGTCTGCTTCCCATTGCACTTAGTTGCTTCATGCGCCTTTCCTTTGAGCGTCTGTTTTGGAACCATACCTTTGAACGAAACAAGGAATGATATGAGAACGATGAAAGAAAGTTGCCAATCCTCTGTGTGTGTGTGTGTGTGTGTGTGTTCAAAAGCCGAAAACACAAAGATCTCGAAATTAGTCGATATCTGCAACAATTTATTCCTGCCATATTTTCCGGCAAACAATGTAGTAGTAATCTTGAGGGGAAGGGTGGTAATTTTCATATATTCCACCGACGCTCCATCCATTTGTTCATTAGGGTTGTGATCTATCATTACTATTAACCGTTATAATTATAAGCCATCCATGTCCAGAGGGAATACGGGTACTTAAATGAGTAGAATATTCGTGACGCACGACCCACATCTGGGGGATTTTAAATTATCTTCATGTTTACTCCACATTCTGCCAGATTCTTCATTAAGAGAAACCGAGAGAGCACAACAAACATACAAGAAATCAAATACGAGCTTCATGACGTCCAGTTATAAACGGTATATAAACCTCCCCACCCCAAACAAAAAAACATAAAAGAAGATGAATTCTAAAGTTCGTGTTAGACTACATTTGCACTTTTTGGGGGCATGTTCGAAAATTTCGTTAAGATGCATATATTTAGCGAAAATGCGAGAATGGGTGCGTGGGATAATTCTTAAAAGAAACACTGAATATGTGTCCAAAATTATTATTAACAGGTCTTCAAATTTCTGAAAATTCATTAACAGGGATATTTACTATTTTTTGTTTTATCTGTCGCCACAAAACCGACCATAATTCCTAATACACTTCACAACCTTTGTAAGACACAACCTGTCCTAAATGTTCCATCATATGCATTTTATTTGAAAAACAATTTTATTACTGATGGAATCTGGTTGAAAATCACAAAAATACTGCAAGCGCATATGCTTAATGAAGGCGATGTTATTTCATTTTGGCTTTTTAATATATCTTTGATGCACCAAGAACAATCACCCATCATTCCTTGCACACTTTTATACCGTTATTGTCAGAGTCAGGTCAATCGCCTCTGCGTTACGCCTTTACCTAGTTACTATATATTTATCTGATTAACCAGGGTGGTAATCAAGGTAATGTAATTAGAGCCTTTGCCTTCAGTACTGTCCACTTATGAAGGCCAATAATTATGGGTTGCCCTTTGAGCGACACCTGCCAGTAATAAAACGCCGGTCAGCAACATAGTGTAGAAAAGGCTAAACACAGATATTAAACTGCAGGACGATTTTTTTTTAACAGAGTTTGTTCATGTTACCAACGGTCCCAAGGTTTATGCTGCTTTCAATTTTATAATAAATGGAACATCCGATTGACGGTATCTCAATAGATGCTAAGGTGTAAAGCACATGTCCATGAAGGGTGGATCTCATGTAAGGTATGAATAAACTGCGTAGTTTGTATCCTTTCTGTTGAGTACGTTATAAGGCTGTTCAGAAAGGCCTGCGACTTTTCACACAGCAGCGTACACTTCAACTCTGTGCCTAGCACGTCGTAATTTCAATGGAATTTTCTGGTAGTCTTCACTTTTTTTTGCAAGATATTTTGTGCTTAACAGAATCTTTTCAGGGGGAATTATACAGTGGTATAAAAAGCGCCCTGGCTTAATGCTGTCAACTTCTTTTACAGGACTCAAGCAGGGTGTTCTAATTCCATTTTCTCATTCTGGGGATTTCTCAACCCACTATTCAAATAGGTAGAAACCCGTCGGCAATAGTTGACTGGTTATTCTTTGATGAAGTGAACAGCAACAACAAAAAATGTAGGGAGGTATTTACTAACAATGTATTATTAACTAGCTTGCTGGTGAACCGTCACTGTTGATAATAACACGCAGAGTGCCTGATGTCATTTGAATTAAGGTTCAAAAATCCATTAAACAAAAATGAGATAGCGCTGTTGTAATATTTGTAATCAATTTTGCAAGACTACATAATTTTAGAATTTAGAAAAAAATATATCGAAGAAAAATTGACATGGAAGCGGTAATAGAAGTAGTTGTAGTAGTTGCTGTTTCTGTTGTTGTTTGTTGTTGATGCGGTACAATGAATTAGAAGTACAAGCAGTAGGAGCAGCAGCAAGAGTAGTAGTAGTAGTAGTTGATTCAGGTCAGAAAGGTACAGAGACATGATGATTACAACATATACACCATCACAAACTCTATAGAACGATAATATAATCCAAACTAGAAACCATCATCGCTGGGCGCGGAGTGATACGATAAGCAGACCACCAGTCAGCATCCGCACAAATAGAGTCGTGTCTTAGATAGCTGTAATGTACAAAGATGGTGGGGGTTACATGGGCCTTGGTGAGAAGGAAAGAGCCGCTTTGATGTTGTATCAGATATGTATACTTGATGAGACCCCGTTGACGGCGAAGAAGCTGCTGGTGCAGGTTTTCACACCAGGTTTTGGGCTATTGCACTGCCAGTTGTCTTCGTTTATACGGCATGGCTAAACCGAATGCTGCCTTCATGCTGCTCCACGCACTTGAGCAAAAGTCGAACATTGGTTGCGGAAAGACATGGTACATGAATATTGCTTGCATATTCGTACTTTCTTTCACCTCTAAATTCAATTCACATGTCAAGATTTCTCGTTCATTTCAATCACAAAAAGATTTTTAATGGACCATTTTGAGAAAGGGAGATTTTAATAAAGGCTAATTTTAATAAAAGTGTAAAAACAAAACGAATTATTTTCTTTCCAGGAGGGCTTACAAAAGACCATAACACATCAGTTGCGACGACTTTATAATTCCAGCTCGTCTATTTTAGGAAAGAAAAAAATATATAATTTTTGTTCTCACTTTGTATTTCTTTTCTTTGGCTACATGTTTTATAATCATGGAATTACGTCTCTATCAATGTTAATATTTTATAGATGAAATTTATTTGCAACTTCAAAATACATGTTTGGGTTGCCACACTTGTATTATAAATCACGCTAAGAATCTGGTCTCATATCGGTCACAATTCAATACCAAGATATTTCTCTAATATGTCATTTCTTAATCTGTTTCCCCGACCATCTCGTGACCTTTCTGTTAACGTTTTTACGGAAATCTCGTGAGTATTGTAATTAATACATTTTTGTCTTACGAGTAAAACAAAAACGTGAATAAGACATCAAAGTATGTCAATAAGCATATTTTAAATAAGGAATCCCTACGGTTTTCTTGTTAATGAACACCCTTTTCTTTAAAAAACTAAAATACTTTAAACGTTGCTCAAGTTTCGTGAACAACCATCTCTGTTGATGGTTGCGTTCTTTCTTAAATGTTATGGTAATTACCGTTTCACAGTACAGAACCACAAAATAGCATACTAGTGTCCAGATAAATGTGTCGTTTCTCACACGCTATTGAAGTTCATTCAAAAATCAAGAAACAAAGTGCATTTATTTCTTTAGTTTGAATTGTAACTTAGTAGGTGTGGCGCTCAAGTTTTTACGAATGGAGATTATTTAATTTTTTGAAGAATTCAAGTCTTCACCAGGAATTATTGTTGAATGTATTCCGTTACTGTCGCTACCATTCTATACACAATAAACCAGACCAAGAAATGTTGCAAACTTTGGCCTGTATGATACATTATGAAAGTATGAAAATGTGTGTTGATCTCTGGATTATTCATAACACTTCGACTTTGAAGATGAGAAAATGTATGGATTAAAAAAGTTTGTCATTAACTTGTACTTCAAAAGGATGAATTTTAGCTGAACGTTTACAGTAACTAGCTTCATCATGCAGGTGCCAATTCACTATTGCAGATGCAAATTCACTACGCATCTGTTGAAGTATTGCGTCTGATACTGTATCCACCAGGTATGGGAAATCGCAATTTCCAATGCTCTATTAATTACCGAACGTCATTTCGCGTTTGCAGTAGATTGAATTTGTACGTCAGTGATAATTGCAAATAATTTTATCGCAGTCTGATATTGCATTGCATACTGATATTAACCGGTATTAACCTACATACTGATATTACCTAGCATATCTCTTGGAATACCATTGAAATATGCAACATTTGTTGTCATCGTGGTAAATACATTCGCAAATGTAAGGCATTTACGCGTCATCTTGAACTACAAGCAATCCACTCGTGTGTGTGTGTGTGTGTGTGTGTGTGTATATATATACTCGTGTGTGTGTGTGTGTATATATATATATATATATATATATATATATATATATATATATATATATATATATATATATATATATATATATATATATATATATATATATATATATATATATATATATATATATATAATAAATGCAGACTTTAATTTATCTGTCACGGTTCCACATTTATTTGTCATTAGTAACTTTCATGTAAAGGAGGTAATTATGATCAAATTGTCAACTTCTTTGCTAATCAGTATACGTAATTATATACATTGTTTCTCCCTTTTCTTTTAAATTCTTTTTGTCTAAATAGTATTTCCACGCACGTCTATTAAATGTGTTATCTGTGTTTCAATATGAAAGAAAGAAAGAACGAATGAAAACTCTGCGCTAGTTATTTTAAATTTCATACCTGAATTACTCTCATAGTAAGCCCTGTTTCCTGAGCAAGCTGCTCTCGGATATGTCGTGTAGGTTTCGGGGTGGCGGCAAACGCTGCCTTCAACGTTTCAAGTTGCTTCGCTTTGATGGTAGTTCGTGGTCCTCTCCGTTTGGAGCCTGAGTTGGATGGATTTCCATTTCCATCCTGTATTTCCTCATTATCAATAACATTATCACTAGAACCGTTCTCGTTCAAATCCACACTGGAACCATCACTACCCGTAGTGTTGCTGCAGTTGAGGCCGCCAAGATTTGGGCTTGGAGGACTAGATAGTGTGTTATCCGATATCAAAGAATCCATTTTCACTGGCGATACAGTTCTAGGAGTTGGGTGAAGAGGGGTCAATGATTGGTTCAAGGAGTTGTTGTTATTTAGAACGTGCATGTCCTCTTTCTGTTCTGTTTTTACAATAGATTTCTTGGGACTACACAAGTCAATACTATTACTTTCTGAACTGATGTCTTTGTCCGCTAGTCGTTGCTGAGCTTCGAATGAACTGTTGTCAAAATCCATCTCTTCTTCCATATCGGATCCTACGGATTAAGGAAAATTGTCAGATCAATCAAGATATTACGAACGAAAATAAAACAATGTAAATTTGCATTATGGACTATAGAATGAAGAACTTCTAAAAGAGAAAAAGTACTGTGAGGATTCGATGCACATATTTTTAATCAATATTGACTGAGAAAGTTCGATGAGAAACAATTTACTCTTAATGTAGTTAGAAAAGATTTATAAAGTTCTTACAAGGACACAATAGTAGGTCCCGTTTAAAAAACATACCTGAAACATTTAATCTTTCTGAGCGAACATAATCACTGTAATCCCAACTGGGGTTTGAAATGTTAATCCATGTTCCACAGTGTTTGGATAGTTACCAAGAAAATAAAACAGTCACATTTGCAATAATTGCAGCCGTGAAAACAGATTTAGCTTTTATTCATATTGTGCAATGAATCTGCATGCAAAGCTTAGGTTACAGAGATAATTATAATACCAATGACAATGACAATGGTGATGATTTAATTCGGTAATTGAAATGCCACAAGCCCAAAATATGTTGTAATCTGGTATGATGAGAAAGAACAAGAGTGCATGTATACAAAAATACTGGGTAATGTCAAAAAGCTAAAATATCTGTTGGAAGAATGTCTATCGTGTGTACATTTCACATATATGAGGTTCAATGTGCATTTATAAAAATAAAAATAAAAACATTCTTAGTATTAATGGATGTTACATAATGTTATTAATGCATACACATGGGGGGGGGGAGGGCGGGGCGGGCGGTTTCCCCGGGTCTGTTACATGCAAAGATTTGCAAACATTTGGAGTTGAACATGTATATTTATTTGAGATCAAAGGATTTCCACTGGAGAGGAAGACTGAATTTACATTCGAGGTAATGGTCTACATGTACTTTATTTTACTGCACCATACATTTACACGGCACTAAAACAACCTAAACAGCGAGCATTTTATTCAACAATTGTCACCAAAAACAAATATGTCTTAATACATTCATAGTATCAGTAATTTTTAAATAATTTAAAAAGACATTGCTTAAGAGCTTTGTAATAATAATAATAATAATAATAATAATAATAATAATAATGATAATAATAATAGTAATAACAATAATAATATATCAAGAAAAAATTGTTGTTATTATTATCATTATTATTATTGTTATTATTATTATTATTATTATAAGTTATTAATTTGTATTTGCTTATCACCATCATTATCATTATGTTATACTTTAGTTCGGAACTGATGATGAAATGACAAGAAGAAGAAAAAGCACAATTTCCGTTCCATTATTAATAAGAAAAGTTATAATGCTTCATATCTCGACACAAACCAAAATCATTCCACTCTGGAATTTATTCTCAAAAATTTCCCTTATCGGACTTATTTCATTTGCTGATGATGGGGAAACAGATCAACAATTTGCCTCAAAATTTCTTATTTATTTATACACTGGGTTTGACTTCACAAATGACCATATAAATTACGGTCTTACTTATTATTATTATTATTATTATTATTATTATTATTATTAAAGCATTTATTCTTAAGTTATCATTTTGTTTTGAAAACAGTATTGTCTAAATAATAGCGTTATACATTTTCATGATCGTTTGCTCCTACCGCGCAAGTCCGACAAAATTCTTTTGCCGGCGTTTAAAACTTTCCCTGGATTTGTAACATAGTTCTTCATTGGGAATGTCAATTTTGCAACCTCTGCTTTCTGGATCATTTGGAGTATGACAGAATACAAACATATTTGACAAAGTTTGGCACATCTTGGCGCCGGGCTTCCTCGACTTAATCGATATTCATTTGCTGTATGTATGACCAGCCAGGCAAGGCGGCTGGTACCGAGCGTAATAATATGTATAACAAATGGAAAACTAAGCACAACGTGTCGGTAATGTTTTCTTCTTTGTGTTTGTGTTAATTGATATCGATGTACTTTAACATAAAAAGGAAATAAATACACAAACAGCATTTAAAATAACAGAAGTAAAAGGATTCAGGACGCTTCCATTCATCTGAAGCAAGAATATATATCCACAATGATTTAAGACGGATTTTCAATCTTGTGCGCATATAGACGATGCAGCTATATTTTATGATTAAATAGAGAGAAAACTGTACGCAGTGTGTGAACTGCACTGTCCTAGTTTGAGATGAAACATTTTTAAAGATTCTTTGTTGATAAAGAAGCCTAGTTTTAATCATGGAAAAGTAACACCAGTTTAACAAACTGTCGACGTACTGCATTTTTTTTTTTACGAGCGCTGCCATGTATAAACCGTGGTGATAATAAAATAACAATTAAAGTGATGTCTAACAACAGATTTATCCAATAAATGCCACTTTGGAATAATTCTCACTGCCACTCTGTTTCCGTTCACATTATCGGTTTTCAGAGTCGGCTTTTAGTAAAACTGTAGATTTCTGTCACAAAGACCACATTTTTCAAGCCAGATTTTTATAGGGCCAATGTCTTTCCTTAATCAAATAATTGGCCTTTAAAAATGAACGATGCAGATTAATGTAAGTGATCATTCTAACTTGACGCGTCCGCCAAAATAAATTCCAGACTTTCATTGTCTTTCAGTTTTTGAGTAAAGTCTGCAACCACTGTGTTAACATTAAGAAAACAGTGTATGGTCGGAAGCGAAGCAGAAACAACAAAAGACTCGTATTCTTTAAGGTACCTTATTATCATTGTCACCGTGGGCCCCGTTACAAGACTTCCCTGTGACATCACAAAGTCAGTTTGTGTTTACAATGGAATACATGTACTACAGATGTTGAAAAATCCTGATTACAGCACTTCAGTGTCAAAGATGACTATTTATCTACTAGTCAGACAATCTTCATTCTGACATTAAAATAGGAACCAATGCTTACAATTCTAGGCCCAGAAAACAGCACGATTTATCTGTAATAAAGTGTTAGTTCTATCAATCACAACATCAGATATCCGATTCAGATATCCGGTGATGCTTGTTTTCCTTGTGTTGGTTTTTTTTTGGGGGGGGTTGTGTGGGATTTTTAGCAGCATTTTACATGTTTATGAAGTTAATATCTGACAAGTTCTCTGATTATTTTACCTATATGTTACATTGCCATCAACTGAGAATGAAATATTTTCGAAACTCTCCCTAGAGTTATAACACCATTTGCAGTAATATGCTGTCTGCAACTAATTCGTATGCAGCAAGTGTATTATTGTAATTAATTAATTAATTAATTAATTAATTAATTAATGCATACATTGGAAAAAAGAAACTGGAAGATTGAAAATGCATCTCCCTTTTAATCAAGTAAAAGTGTGAGATATAAATGACAATGACAAACATAAAAGAGACTAAAGATGACTAATTTTGCACTTATTCAAGTTTTGTATTCGAACAAATACATACTTAGCTCACAATTGTCATACGCTCGATCAGAATGTGTTTTTAGGGATGGCCCCATGCTCTTCATCCTACTTTTCACCCAACATGCGCTCCTGATGCGTCGTATTGTTATTTTCGGGGTGATGGAAGTAATATATAGCTCGTGACTGGGATTAGCACTAAAATTATTTATGGCTGTTCGATTGATGAATTTTACATATCATAATTCATCTCTGGAAAGCCAAAACCATTGAAAACATTGCAAATGGTGACATCTGGACAGCCAAAAACGTTGCACATAAAAAACCAAACTAAAACTGATGAGATCTTTTATAGTAAAAGAACTATGCGAGAACTATACGAGATGTATGAACGCATGATGAAGAATATATCTTGCGTAATACTAAAATCAAAGGAACTCGGAATTCTGACGAGTTTGCTTACATAGTGTATCGTTCATACTTGTCCTTTTTCAAACAAATTCTTCTAAAGTAACTTATAGTAATAAAATAGAACATCTTATGAGATGTTTTGATGACGGAGAGAAAGGGGGTAGATGTAATTTGAATGTTGATGAGTTTGTCAAGTACAAATAAAATTTCAATATATAATCAACCTTTATATTTACAAGTAAAGCATGAATTCCTTATCTATTTTACAAATTTATTTCCATAAATAAATATTTGACAATTATAAATTTATGTGATCGTGATCGAAATATTTTTTGACCTTTCTTCTTCAGATGTATTTATCAGAACTTATATGCGACGAAAAAGAAAGGATATGGAAAATTGAAAGGCTGGAATATATCTCTTGTTTGTGCCTGGATGATGAAGAAAAAAGCGAGACATATCGTTTATTGCGGCGGGCCGAAAACCAAGTTACGAATACGGCAAAGGTGGATTTTGGATCATCCTTAAGGCGTCAAGGAGCTACCTATAGTTTAGCTTCCTGCAGAACTTCTCAGCAGAATTGTCTGCGCTTTTGGATCGTTACAGATCATAAATCTTAACCACTAAATACTTGGAAATCCGTGGCAAATTTGTTTGCTGACAGCGCTTCGGTATGCAGCCATATTGTTTGTCAAAGTACAAATGGCAAACAAATAGGGCAAATATTGCGTCAATTTCTGTCCTTCATCTCTCTCCTACAACCGAAATTTTGTTCGTAGACTTGGCACAGCTGAGAATTATGTGAGTCAAACATGGATGTAGTTGTCGTAAATCAGCCCTAAAACGGCAAAATGTCTATGTGGACCGGATGCACAGAGAGACATATTTTTTTTGGTATTGATGTACCCGGCTTCTCTCCCAATGCCGCTGACATCTTTTACAGTGTGTACGTATTTTTTAAAACAAAAGTATTTTCAATTGACATGGATAACAATCAACTAGACGGGATTCATGTCGTTTCAAGAGAAAACGGAAAAATGAATGGAATTTGCGCAGAATTAAAAATAATCACGCCACTGCATAAATATATTCAAAATAAGGCACGGCAAAACCTACTTGCCGTTGGACTCATTTGAAGTTGTATTAGAGTTGTTGTCACTATGGTGTGAAGTCGTAGTCTTGCCAGTATTGCGATATTCAAACTATTACCCTCAGCCTATCGTTTTATGCATTGTTTGACTTCACAGTTTAGAAACCTGTATCTTGTGTAGTACAGGAAAATCATTAACTTAATTAAAACATCTAATTTGTGAAAGAGAGGTCTTCAAAAGTTGTTTCGTACAGGAAAAATAAATTATTAATGGGCGCCTATAATCTTTTGTTATTGCAGTTTCACGTATTTCGGTACTTGCTAAAGCGTGTTGTCTATTTTCTCTACTTACATTAATACTTGAGTCATTTTACTGCATATTGACATTTCTCGAGCTACAAGACTGAAAAACAGAAAAGCTGAAGTGCAGGACCTTAGACCAATTTTGATTGTAACTGTGTCTCCCCCTTCACCACAGGATTTCAAGCAAATGAAATCCACACAATACATGCTCCTAGAACAAATAAGATCCCGCTGGCAAACGACGGAATTGTATACGTCTAGATGTTTCTAAAGTAGAAGCTCTTTATTCGATGTATGAATTACATATCCGGAGTAACATTTGCAGATCGGTTGCTTTGAAAAGCGGGGAGAAACACGTCTAGTTTGCTCAATTCCATTTCAAATGGTGGAGGTTTCAATTCAAACGTCCATTATTGTCGCAAGGTATAAGGAATAGACACTGTACACCAGCCAACTGCGGGTTTCTCGAGTAGAACCCCGCACAGTTGTTGAATAAGAATAAAGTTCTAATATTTGGACGTGCCGAAATTCAGTATAATTTGCCTCAGTGTTTAGTTGTCAATCAAAAATGTCACATTCTGTGATTGCATCCCAATATTTTTTACCCCCTATTTATCTTTAGAACCAGAAGAGGATGATTATAAATTATCGAAATGATGAGGACGACGAAAAAACAACATCTTGGAGAAGCCGGATTGTTTCCCAATTATCAGTAAATATTTCGCTTTGGAGATGAACATATTTAAATTCGGTCTTCTACGCATATAATATATATATATATATATATATATATATATATATATATATATATATATATATATATATATATATATATATATATATATATATATATATATATATATATATATATATATATATATATATAAAGAAGGCACGCGAGTAACTAAATAAATAATTAAATAAACAAATTAAATTATATATAATAATTAAATAAACTAAAGAGCAATAAAGTTTACTGCTTCATGTTTGAACTCCACATTTTCAAGTCTCTTTTTCCAAAGGGTAATGTAATATTTTTCAGCTAGATACAAAAGAAATGCAAAAAATGGTGGTCAAATTTCAACAAAAATGATTATTTGAGATTTCATTTTGGTACTTAGTCATATAGTAAGATCTTCAAAAGTCATTCCAACGTAATGCTTAATTTTAATCGTATTTACACCCAATAAAATAAAGTCGAGTTTGTATGTCTAGTTTTAAAAAAACCAGAGCACAAAAATCGTTATTGTTGAAATAACAAAACCCGTGCTTTGGTTTTTATTTTATTCTAGCTGACTAATGTAAGAATACATTTAGAATAAGGCATGAAACATTCGGAACACAAATATGAAGTGAGAAACCTTTGTTTATTTATGTATTTACTGTATGTACAATGGAATAAATTTTCATTCGAAAACACTTTTAAAGATAAATTTAACTGGCTTACCCATATTTAATTTTCATGATATATATTGTGGAGAGAAGCATACTTTCCGACAGAGTCTAATTAACAGACGCATTGATTTTACAATTTTATAATACCATTTACAGTTTATAATACCATTTACAGTTTTGATTTAATTTTAGTATATTTTAACCGCATAATCTCTCTATATATTAATCTCGAATCCCCATACTTTTAATCACATAACCTATATAACTTAACATATCTCTATATCTTATATCCCTATATCTAAGATTACATATCCCTATATTTTAAAGCACGTATCCCTCTATCTAAATTAAATATTCCTACATTAAAAGCACATATCTCTTTGTCTTTATTACAAATCCCAGCACCTAATATACCTATATCTTAATCACATATACATATATCTTAAATTGCATATTCCAAGGTCTTAATCGCATATCCCTACATCTAGAATCACATATCCCGATATATATATTCACATATACATACACCTAAAATCACATATCACTATAACTTAATCACATATCCATATATCTAAAATCGCATATCCAATGGTCTTAATTACATATCCCTACATCTAAAATTTCCTATCTCGATGTCTAATGAATATCCCTACACCTAAAATCGTATATCCCTGTATCTAAAGTCGCATATCCCTGTATCTAAACCCGCATATCCCGATGTCTAATCACATAGCCCGGCATCTAAAATCGTAAATCACTATATCTTAAATCACATAACCCTATATATTAATCACATTGATATTTTAGTCCCTATCTTTTGTAGTTTGGATAGACAAATGTCATTATGACGACATGGCCTGATGTGCACAAGGAGTACACGAGAACTACGTCTCTATTTGAGTTTGACCATGACATAATATTTTATTTTGTTAAGCCTTATATGTACATATAATATTCATTTGAAAGCACATTTATGATACATTATGTATCATCCATTGTCTTTTGTATGTGTCGTTATTGTATCAGCTAAAATATGTATTTAAACCGTATTATTATAAAGTGGTGGAATGAGTGACTGAACTTCTTTAAACTAATGTTTTCATATTGAAATTTTAAGCGACTTTAGTTCGTAAAAACCATTCACTAAGGTCTTTAATCATCATCGTAACAACCGTGTTTTCATCATCATCATCATCATCATCAGTAGCATTACTTTTTATGATTATTATTACTATTATTATTATTATTATTATTATTATTATTATTATTATCTTTATCATTATTATTTCTACTATTACTACTACTACTACCACTACTACTACTACCACTACTACTACTACTACTACTACTACTACTACTAATAATAATAATAATAATAATAATAATAATAATAATAATAATAATAATCGAAACATCAATACAGCTGTTTTTAATTTTCCTTCTTTCTTTTATTTATTTCTTTTATTCGTGAATTTAAAAAAAAAAATCTCTCGAGCTCTAACCCCTGTTACGAGTTGTCACACTTTGAATGTGATTTTGAAAATTGGCAGATGTTCGTTGTCCGGGCCCGTACTGGTGTCAAGACGCACAACGCGCAGATTGGCCTGTACTGGTGTCACCCTAGATTTTGTTCCAAGTGCTACGAACTCAAATTGTCCTGCAGCGCGTATCCATTCAAGTCCGACAATAGCAAAATCTGATCTCGCGGGAGCTGTTTACTTAGGAAAGGTTGTGGGTACACTCCATGGCTCTTAACTGGAACTTAATATCAATATTATTCTCTCTCTCTCTCTCTCTCTCTCTCTCTCTCTCTCTCTCGTAATGCGCGCGCACACACTCAGAATAACTCGTCGAAGACTATATACTTATGAAATTTCAAAAGATTAATGAAAAGGACATTTTAAATCACACTGCCTATGTTTAGCTAGTTCATACCCCACGATACTTCATAAATCGAAAAGATGCTGTTTCAAAAATGTATAACGTTTTTAATCACTCCTTATCTGTTCTTCTCACATTCACTTATTACAAACTTAAAACTTGCTATTGAAAACTAACCAAGTCAGACTGTAATAGCGTAAAAACCAACCGAGTCGGGTTGTAATAGCTTAAGACACTATTTCAAGCAGATAAAAACAAAATTAAGAGATACAACAACATTCAAAACTTGGTCTGGCTATGCCCTATTAAAGTTACTTTGCCTCTGAGCCCTCAACGTGAAGAACAGAAAATTATTATTTCCTATAAATAGGTCATGATTGTCAAGTATTTACGAATTACATCGGCTAAATCGTACAAGGATGCGGCAAGTTTAGTACCTAATAAATCTACACAATTTTGTCAACGCTTTGTAAACCATTTATATTAATTGCCCCCGGTCTCATTCAGAGAAGCGGCATTTTAGAGTGGGTCGATCAAGCGCCCATGAATATAATGTTGCAATTGTCATACTGTCGCCGCTGAGCGTTATCCCCATAATTTATAGACTGAGGCGATAACTTGATAAATATCTTTATCTTTCTTCTACCCGAGTACGACTACGTTTCGGTGTAGACCTCCCTAGTTGCAAATAAAGATTCTATTCCATATAGACAATTCTTATCTTATCCGAATTTTTCATTTTGTACCAGACATGGTGTATTTATAAATGAGCATTAGCAATCTATTGTCACATAATCTGCGCTAATATTTGCATCGTTCACAGCTTCTTCAATTTTATGTTTTATGAAAGAAAATCTGTGCGAAATTACTGGTAAAGATATATAACTAACAACTACATCAACAACAAGCGAAGTTCACGCTCACTAATAAAATGCAAGAAGTAGCCTCGTTGTTTTAGAATATAAACTGTATGTGTACCGATAATAAAAAAGAGTTGTATAAACTTTGTAAAGCTAGTTATTTGGAGAAAAAAGCGTTAAATGCCTGATAAAGTAAAACAAAACAAGACATGTTCTTTCAACATTGGAGATCTAGCATTTATCATTTCAAGCTGTGTAAAATAGTATGTAATCGTTTAGCAAGAATATTGGATGTGATAGAGTATGGAATTGTATGTAGTGTGTAAAACTATACTTGTTTTATTTCAGTCGACCCTTTCACTTTCCAATTTAATTAAAATAAAGAAAATATTTAAATGAAAGAAATCTGTCTTAAAAGCAGAGTCTCAAACCAGAAACAAAGTTCCGAAAAATTTCCATTTCAAAATTTGCTTTTGCTGTTGATGAAAATCTAGAGAAAGAATACCCGCAAGTTTCGTGCGAGACTGCTTTGTAAAGCCTCAGGGTACTGAAATATAATTGCAGATGATTTAACAATAGATTTACAATACCGAACGTGACTGTTCTTTTGTACAAGACACTATCTGTCTGCCAGATATTTACTTTGTTTTAATTAGGCATGGATAAAGATTGCATTCCAGAAAAGTGCCGTCAATACAGCAATATATGACTGGTACCAAGACGGATACAAAGAATCTGTTCTGAGTACTTATGTAGTATAACATTGTATATATTATAATTTAGATTTCACGAATTATTACCAAAAAAAGAGATTTCGAAAGTAACAAGAAGTTCGTAAATACATGCTTTACTGTGGTTTTTTTTCTGAATCAGGAATGAGAGAATTAACGTATTGTAGCTAAAACTGAAGGGACATTGTTAAATGTATACATAGAGGAAAATACACAATTGTTCTCGTTTGTTGGTATATTTGGGGTGGTGGATTACATTAAAGATTTAAATAAAATTAAAGAGTTAGAGACACTGCTTTTGAAACGCTTTTCCGTGAGTGGAACCATACTATACTATTGACTAAATTGCCAATTGGAATCACAAAATTACATGTTCCTTAACAAGAGAATCGTCGAAAGAAAAGCTTGTTCTCTTGTAGGCATGGTCCTATGATCATATGATAGGATTACATACATTTATATTCTCTGTTTACTTTGGAGACATTCAAACTTAGAAACTATCTTTCATTGTGAGAAATTTGCAAATATCCGAATTAATATGAATGAACTATGTCTAAATGGTTCGGCTTCATCGTCATGGCTTTCCCCAAAAAGTGAATAAAAGTTTCTCAACCTTGCAATTAGCACAACCATTTAAAAGTGTTAACAAAAATGCAGGATGGTACAGATTTCAGACATTATCGTGTGTTATGATTCTTAAGTCTCTATCTAATTTGGAAATTTTATGAACAAGTTCAGTTTTTGTGCTAGACAGTTTCGTGGCTAGAGAGTCAGATCCTAAAAAAATTAGACTGATTCTAGAAAATGCATTGAATAAATGAACGCAAATTATAGTATTTTGACAGCCTGATCTGTGCCTGAAAAGTTTACAAAATGTTTACATGTAAAAAATAGTGCTTCATGTGGCGTTTTGTTTTATTTCGCTTTAAGGATTTCTTATCCAGTGGTTTTTGGATGCGTTTCTCCGTTTTCTAGAATGGTTAAGAATTACATCATTTATCATCAAAACTTGTGATGATTTTTATTTGTAGTATGTTGCAAGCAACATCACAAACGAGGGATAGAGAGAAAAGGAGTTCCGGTAACGTAGACAAAATACGTTATTAATGTATATACATCTTGCCCCGCTTTAATTTAAACATCTGGTTTGGCTAAATAACATTTTGCAATTTAACAAATAAATTGCATAACATGGGAGTTACAACTATTTTTCAGAACATAACAATAGTGAAATGTTTCACCTTGCATCAAAAATAAGACCTTTGGGTAACATTAACTTAGTTTTCAAAATTACCAAATTCTATACGATTGAAATGTGTAGAGGTTACCAATGATTCATCATCGTTTTAACGTACAAGTTCGGGCAAGCAGGGTAAAGACGGAACAGAGGGAGTAAGCGGAATGTTTTCTCATACATTCACTGACCGCTGGGCGGTATGTTATAGAATAATATGAAAAGGTGTTTCGCTTACCTTCTAGTTTGTTGTGCAAATAATCGTCTTTACAAAGGAATTTATTCTCCCCCAGAATGTACAGTTCCTCACCGGTAGACAACTGTTTTCTACATATCATACATGTGAAGCACTTGAGGTGAAATACTTTACTTCTCGCTTTCCGCACCAAATCATTCGGAGATATTCCGTTGCTGCACCCAGCACATTTAGTTCCAAAACGCCTAAAATAATAATAATAATAATAATAATAATAATAAGAAGAAGAAGAAGAAGAAGAAGAAGAAAAAGAAAAAGAAGAAGAAGAATAACACAATCATAATTACACTTCAGGATTGAAAGAAAGAAAAAGAAATTAGAAACTAAGAAAAACTGAAGAAATTTCTATCCCATCAACGACAGTGAAAATGGATAATAATGTATTTCCACCGAGTCCTATAGATTTAAAAAGAGAAACAGTGCTTCATTTATGTACACTCTTAAAGCATATTAACGTTGTATTCGACTTGTTTTTGACAAACATTTATAATTAAGATAGTTAATTTTAATTATTTTTGCATGTTGAAGGTAGGTTTAACGTACATATTGTCTGATTAAACCATAAAGTTCCCCAACCTCTCCCCAGACTAAAAATCATATCTACCACCAAAATTATTTACCAATGTACTACAGAAAGTGAGTGCTTCACTACTTACAGAGAAAGATCACTTACCTAAACGCAAAAATACACAATTGCATGTTTATCATAGTGGTAGTACCAATCTATCGAGTCAGAAATAAAGAAATATTTATTCTGCTAACGCGCTTTACACTTGTAGAATTAAATGTATCTTTGATCAAAAAATTGTTCAGGGTCAAAAGATGATGTAATTATTTGCAAACTTTGATTTTGTACAATGTGAAAATGTGTCGTGTTGCTTCAAGTCGACTGACATCATTTCAGACAGACAATAAAAAAAAAAACAGTGGAAAAGAATGGTTACCTTTTGGAAGTGTTTCAAATCCCATTTTTATCAAATTAATTTCAACGTTCGAAGAGATCGTGCTGAACATGGTCGCTGTTATTGATGATTCTGGGCGTTGCTATTATTATTATTTATTATTATTATTATTATTATTATTATTATTATTATTATTATTATTATTATTATTATTATTATTATTATTATCTTCAGCTGTTGTTGTTATTGCTGTGAGTTAGCTGTGGTTATAATTATCTTTTTTGAATATACAATGACGTTTTTAAAGACATATAAATTTGTTCTTAATATTGTCTGTAAACGAATCTAACACATTTCTATAGTTTAAGTCATACTCTAACCGAAAACATTTGGCAAACCAGTCTATCTAATCGGCAACTCCGATTATTTGCATTTTTAGGTTACTCCTAGCTACAAGCTTCAGGGCTTGGAAAACAAAATGTAATGTACCCCCTCCATCATATAAATCGCTTTATACGTCTGATATTGAGAGAACATGAGATGACAGATTTCAGCAAGAAAAATTGTTATTCAAATAGCGTGTCAATCAAGCAAATGTATATATTAAAAGAGTTGGTTCTAGGTAACTGGTGAACTAAAGTTATTTTCCTGCACAATTTCAGATCCGTACAATGTTTTATTTATTATTTATATGTATTTATTTTCCACCTTTATGTGTATTTATTTATCTGTCTATAATCTTATCTTTGTAGACCAATTATCTGTGTACTTATTTACCAACCTATCAGTAAGTTAATATATGTATCAGTAGTTGCAATTTTAAAATATTGTTTACATATTTATTTATTCATTCACTATATATTTATATTTTATTTTTTACGGTTTCAGCTTTAGGGGAGTCAACATTGATTGAGCCCTCGAAAGTATACTGTCTGACGAAAGAGCTAAGATTTTGTATGCAGTTACCAGCTCCAGTATTCCTGTATTTAAATTTATTTTATTTGATACTTTTACTAAAATTGCGATTATGAAAATAGTTATCTCTCCATATCCATTTTCGAACAGTTTTTTTGGGAGGAGGAGTGTTACATTTCCCCACCAATACAACCTATTCCTACTATAATGTAACATGTTGCTGCTGTTAATTGCTATTATTAATGTTGTTGTCGTTGTTGTTTCAACGGGATAATCTCATAATGGTTAAGATCGGGTTATTCTGAAGATATAGACCTTTAAAAAAACATTTTTAAATTATACTTTCACATAAAAACGACAAATATATTGGTAAAGATTTAGCAATGTTTATAGATAGAAACAGTAATTAATTTTATCTGTTTCCATGTTGGTGATCTCCATAAATCTTCTTAGATGTTGTCTCTTTGTTTGTTTGTTTCCTTGTTTGTTTTGTTTGTTTGTTTGTTTGGGTTATCGGAATTCCTGGTGACAGATTAGTCTATGTATATATATATATATATATATCAATCTAACAGACAGAACTAGGGATAATAGTTTTTACTTGGACCGAGTTTTTTTCCGCCATGACAATGAGAAAATTAAATCGATTACAAGTGGGGGAGGTGCGTGCGTGTGTGTATGTGCGTGCGTGTGTGATATAACCGAGACCGGGATTTCTAATTATTAGAAATGCCCCTTATAGTACATTGTATATATTCCGTATCTGTCTGGACCTACCAGATCGATCTGACAGATTTTGGTTCAATGAGGACATACCAAATCGATTTAACAGGATTTTCAGAACAATTTGCACTGAAAACCTTGTATCCTAATTAATTAAATGTAATCAGTGGTAATTGCATATGGTCAGTTTTATGTAATTAGAGTATTATATATCACAAATCACTAGACAATGGATGGAAACGAGACTAAATTTTAATTTAGGCCGTTTAAACCAAATTACAGTGTATGTATTTATTGTAGATATTCATAAACAAAATATATTTGTGCTCTCTGGTTTACTTGGCATCATCTTAGCGTCTTATGTTTTATTTTATTTTTTGCTTTAAAAAAGTACATTGGTAGAAATCTTATGAAAGCGTTGACTGGATCTTTTGGATAATAATGACCCCAACAACAACAACAACAACAACAATAATAATAATAATAATAATAATAATAATAATAATAATAATAATAATAATAATAATAATATAATAATGAAAGCAAATATAACATTGCTCTTTGCACAATAATACCTATTTTATCTTCGAAGAGTGTTTGATTTCCATTTGTATTTGGTTGCCGTCAATCTCTTTCGAAAATTATATATATATATATATATATATATATATATATATATATATATATATATATATATATATATATATATATATATATACATATATATATTCCAGCCGTAGAAAAACAGAATATTATATAAGAGAGAGAGAGAGAGAGAGAGAGAGAGAGAGAGAGAGAGAGAGTTATATGACCTTATACACTAATTAAATGATGTTACAGGAAGAATTCATCAGCGCAGTCGTTTCGGTAATCGATAAATATTAGTTGTTTACATTTCGTTTCTAAGTTCATTGTAGCAAACATGGGTGGGTAGGTGGAGAGTAGCTTACCTGAAAAAATCATTTCTACAGTAGAGTTTTCCCTCTCTAGAGAAGCATTTCTCGGCAAGGGTGATCCCACAGTCGGAACACTGGACACACTGGGCGTGCCAGGCTCTGTCTAAAACATTGAGGAGAAACCGGTCCAGGATCGGACGCTCGCAGCCAGCACATAGCATCATGTTGGTAAGTCCGGCAATCACAGCTTTGAGTACAATTAAGGATATGAGTATGATCTCACACGAATAAACAAAGTAAGGAGATCTAAGATCGATATTTAGACATTTGGACCTAAATTGTCCGTTATATAGGTCATACTTCTTGATCAAATGTTCTAAAACACAATCTCTGCGATCGTATCCGTTACAACCAGAAGAGTCGGCGTAAATTTCTCACCAAATCTCCAACCTTGAAATTTCACCTTGTTTCCAAAACACAAAAACACATAAAAAAAATGTATTATAGTCTGTACCACTGAATCCCTTCCTCGCCGAATACGTGACAGTTGTGTTAATAGTAGAACGTAGCTCGCTGTTTTATATGCTTTCTCACATCGTCTTAAGACCACAAAGTGGGCGGAGCAAATGGGTGGTCTTGTGGAAAGCGCATTGACCAATCAGATATTGAGAAACGCCCACATTTCCTGCGCTGCATATTCTGTTATGAAAGTTACTGAGGACTACTCCACACGTTATCTATTCAAATGTCAGGTTCTCCACGAGATAAGAAGCATACTTACCTTCGTACTCCAAAAGTTGTCCAATTAGAAGCCGGCATTTACTGAAAGTTGACATTTTGGAAATCAGGTTTTCCTCCTGGAATTTGTTACATTTACTGCAATTCTTGTTTATCCTTGTTACTTCTGCTAATAATTCTTCAAAAATGAAAGATATTTACACTACGAAAGAATTCTATGATGGATTCTAATTATTTTCTTAGATATGAGAGAGAAACATTAGATGTATACTTTAAAAAGAGTGAATAGATTAAGATGATGTAATAATAATATTGACGAGTGCGAAGACGATTATTACATCAGTGTATATTCACGTCAAGTACTGTCAAAAAATGACACGGTAAACAAATTATTATAACCGTGTTAGAGTAATAGCATAAAAAAGACAAAATGTTATACTATTCTATCTTTTAATATCTAGAAAAGAAATTAAACAAGAACGCATCTAAATCTTGACAGTATAAATAATATATACGGTTTAGTGGAAGTGCAGAATTCTAACTTTCCTTAAAAAAAAAGTTTCCTTGCTAAATATTTCAGAGTTCTTTAATTTATCCACATTCGTGTCCTGCGAAGATATTTTACAAGTTTAGAGGATTTTCGATTTCACCTTGCTGTATGTTGCTGTTTCGGTTTTGGCAAATTGTGAACTCGAGCTCATCAACACAATAATGTATGCGTTCGTTGTCTCTTGTTATGATCTGAAAAATCGTAGTTCATCTTTTTCTTCTTGTTCTTGTTCTTGCTCTTCTTCTTCTTCTTCTTCTTCTTATTATTATTATTATTATTATTATTATTATTATTATTATTATTATTATTATTACAGAGTAGTATTTATTGACTTAAATGAAATTTGGTCCATTTTCAATTATCTTTCATATGGTTATCTACTTTGATAGAACGATCCTCAGCCGATGTACATTCAGTTTTATATATAGTACAGTGACCCGAAAAAGTATACATACATACATACATACATACATACATACATACATACATACATACATACATGCATGCATGCATGCATGCATGCATGCATGCATGCATGCATGCATGCATACATACATACATACATACATACATACATACATACATACACACATATACACACATATACACACATATACATACATACATACATACATACATACATACCATTAAAGTTCCGTACCTATATACCCACCCCCACCCCTCTCTAAAAACGTAAATATATAACCACCCAAGCTACCGTTAACTATTTATTTATTTTATTTATTTATTTATTTATACCTGAACGTATTTAAAAGTTATTCTGTGTTATCACATAAAGAAGTTTAAGTCGGTCCAAAGTCTCTCCCTCTCTCTCTCTCTCTCTCATTTCTTCTCATTTAAATTTTGTTCTACTCGATCTACCTTCATTTTCTAATTCTCCAAATTCGTTATGGTTACACATTGATACGCATGTTTAGTACTAGATTTTATAAGAGTTAGTTTTACGAAAACGAGCTATTAATAACGAAATACCAGAAAGAAAATATTTACTGAAAGGTAGATACCTCTCACGCCACATGCAATTTAAAAAAGGGACTTAACATTGGGATGAGCGGACGTAGGACCTCTATTTAGAATGTTATAAAATGTTACATGCAGTTTTATTCCCATTCGTGTTTTTTGGTGTGGAACGGATTTTAAATTTTCAGATGAGAATATGAAATAATTTTGACAGCTTGTCAAGAATTTATTTCATTCCACGGTTCATGGGGACAATGGAGGACACTTAAACAAGAGCACATAAGTGGATTAAGAGAGGATTCGCTGGCTTGTGTTATTGGCAAAAAGC